>JZLH01S0617599.1:27356-44339 GCA_001188425.1 Eucidaris tribuloides
TAACAACCTAATTATATCAACAGTAAGCACTAATAACTGAAGTTATAGGTTTGACACAAAGTTCATTGACCTTTGACCCTTGACCCTCACCATTGACTCCTGTGACTCTACCAAAATATTTGTATTTTGGTTTTGAACCTAACCGCCAAATTACATCAACACTGAGCACTCTTTACTGAACTTACAGGCAGAAAATAGCATTTTGGGACAAAGTTCATTGACCTTTGACACTTGACCCTTGACCCCTGTGACTCTACCAAAATATTTGTCTTTCGGTTTTGAACCTAACCACCAAATTACAACAACAGTGTACACTCCTAACCGGAGTTATAGGCAGAAAATGGCATTTTAGGACAAAGTTCATTGACCTTTGACCTTTGCACATTGACAGATTTGTCCCAAAATCTAATCAATTCATCCTTGCCTAGTGGTCTACCCTGGGTCCAAGTAGCATCAAAATCCCTCCAGCGGTACTTCAGTAATCTTGTTCACAAGAAAGTGTGGACGCACGGACGTACGGACCCATGGACGTACGGACGTACGGACAGACAACCCGAAAACATAATGCTTCCGGCTCCCTTACGGGGCGGAGGCATAAAAACATAACAAACCACAGAAATTTGACTAGACACAGTCGACGGGTATGCCTCCGCCCACTATGTACACATAAAACTGGCTCATAGTATGATTGATATTGACTTTCAAGCTACCAAATACTGTGAAGATGTTGGGAACAATTCACTGACATATGATCTTCAATAGATCAAATACCAAATATAACGTTTCAGAACAAAGTTCATTAACATCTTACCTCACCCTTTGACCTATTCATCTACATGAAATTATTTGTCAGTTTTTCAGATCTACTCACTACCTTCACTTTTGATCCCTACGACTACACAAACTTATTTGTCATGTGTTTACAGGGTAAACCTTGACTTTTGACCTGTGACTGTACCAAAATACTTGTCTTTTATTTTTGTACCTAACCATCAAATTATATCAACAGTGAGCACTCTTAACTGAAGTTAAAGGCAGAAAATGGCATTTCAGGACAAATTTCATTGACCTTTGACGGATTTATCTCAAAATCTAATCTATTCATCCTTGCCTAGTGGTCCATCCTTGGTCCAGGTTTCACTAAAATCCCTCCAGCAGTACTTGAGGAATCTTGTTCATGAGAAAATGCAGACGTACGGACACACGGACATACAGACGGAAAACCCGAAAACATAATGCCTCCAGCTCCCTTATGGGGCAGAGGCATATAAACACAAATAACTTTAACAGTTAAACTAATGCACGGCACGAGGTTTTACCTGTGAGCATCGTGGATGAACATGGTATCAATGGTGACTTCCTCATCCGAGCTGTCAGAGGGAGGGGCGTTGATCCACTTGTCAAGGTCAAGCCTGGAATGGAGGCGAAATATTCCAAGAAACTCTTAAAGACACTATATAACATTGTGGAAGCCCCATTTAAACAATTGTAAAACTTTGCTATCTGACATATCTGACAGTGTTTGAATGGACAAATAAACACCCTAGAACACAAACGTTCAGACAATTATGCTGTCACTCCTATAATATGTACAGATAAAAATCGGCACAAGAATTATTCTTGGCTGATGAAAATTCTGCAACAAGGCAGTTTACGGAGAAAAACTGAAATGGTCGCTCAAATTGAATGATTTTCACTTTTTAGAAGTACTTCATGATCGTTTTGAACTGCCATTTTTTCAGGGCTTCATTTTTAGAACTTTTCAGAGACACTGATAGCATGGGGAATCATGTAGCTTAGATTTTTTTTAAACTGCAAACATTGTTATACGATGCCTTTAAAGATAATTGTTGCTGTTGATGATCAAAGAATGATGAGCTTCCAAGATTAAAGGCATTATTATGTCCATGTCTCAATGCATTTTGGCTTTGTGAGTATGTACATGTGAATTTGTAGGTATATTGTCCTTGGTGTGACAGGACATTTCTGTCTCCATCTTAGGTGAAAATTTTTGTTGTTGTAATCTTGTAGCTAGGAAGCCAGATTTTGTTTTGTCCAAATCTGAAATTTCAAATCTCAAAACTGTCCCCACGTAAAATGACAGTTATCTCATTTGTTACTCTGCTATAACAGCCATGTTTTTTGGCTCTACTGAATATTTAACATTTTTGAGATTCAAGGTCTTGTCACCCCAGGGATATACAGTGTGTCCCCCCCCCCCCAAATGGTCCAATCGGGAGAAAATAATTTAAGGTAATTTCTTTTCTCAAGAGGGATGTGTATTTGATATCATATTAAAGCAGAATAAATTTTCTTTCGGATAAAGTCAATTTCATTCAATTTACTTTTATAAATCAAAAGTTATGATTACTTTTGTGCAGTCAGGCAAAAATCGCATTTGTCCCACTTTTTGTGTTGATGGTGAAAATCAACAATGACACTTCAAAACAGAATGTGTTAATTTCAATGAATATCAAAACTACTTAACAACTTAAATTACGAAAACAATAATGAACGAACCCACACAAACATTTTTTCTTGATAAAATATGTTATACTTTGTGGTTCTTGATGTTAAAAGGCCATGAACTCCTTAGGTGTTAGGAGAAAAGTAAGGCCGCTGCTGAGCAGCCATCTCGTTAATGAACATTTACACTGTTTTTATGTTGCGTCGAACACATACTCCTTTGTTAATGTAGGGTTTACTCTTTTTTATGGAAGTAATAGAACAAAAACAACCTCAAAGTGGTTGAAATATGTTTGTAATGATCACTGAACCATTTCACGATAATTCCCAAGCCTTTTAATGGTTTCTTTGTCAAGAGATAGTTTAAATAACGTGCAAGATCTACATACATAGTAAAAGTGTATAGTGGGACAAATGCGATTTTGCGTCATTGCAGAAAATTCAACATATCTCAAGATTGACGCAACCAAATGAAATGAAATAAATTGCACTGAAAAGTATGGTGTTTTAGCTTTATGACAATGTCCAACTTGACTGGGTTGTATATGATTTTCATATATAAAAAAAATAATTTCCGATTGGACCATTTCTATTGGGACACACTGGATGTATTATATAAAGACTGAGAATAAAATTTTTTGAAGTCCATTACTCAAATCAAATAAAAATATGCTTACCCATCGGGGACAGGGACTTTTTTCTGTGCTTTGGGGGCAACAGGGTTCAGCTCCCCTACAAACAGGCTGGCCAACTCTGCTGCCACCGTCTCATCCTTTTCTAGCAGCTTGCCCACGTACTTCAACAACTGTAGGATGCAGCACGCCTAAAATGGAATTCACACGAACAAACACAATTTGCAAGTTGATGATGAATTTAAATCTCAAATGCAATTTTGGTAAATGGCAAATAAAATGAAATTCCTCACCACTATGTTTTTTTAGATACACCTTTTGACGAGGTTCAGAGTGAGCAATTTTTAGGGCATTGATCGTATTCATGCCCTAAAAATAACTCACTTTGAAAGTCTACCGTTTTTGAGAAACTATTCCAAATGTAAAATGTCGTGTGTGTGGGGGGGGGGGGTGGGGTGTGTGTGACATTTCCCATAGATTCATGTACACACTGCTACTCACCCTACAATAATTTACAGACTACAACTTGTCAATACAAACAATTTTCTGATGGCTTGATGCTGTTTTCTGATGTCTGGGCTGACAAAAGAATACTATGTGACGGATTGACGAAAGAGTTTTCTGATCGACCAAAACTGTGCTTGGGCTTTGAGTTTGTTTTTGTAAACTAGAATGTCAGGTATCTGACCAACAAAAAATTTACTCTTACTGTGTGAAGCAGTTCAGGCTGTGCCACAATGAGCGACTACTGGAACATTATGTCAGTTTTAAACAACTGTAATTTTACACACATGCATGGTAGAAATCATGCAATTTGTATGATGATGTGTTATTTTTGAACAAATGAATGAGATTTTTTTACCATGTAGTCTCTTGAAAGGTAATCAAATTATGTTAGAAAAATACAGGCGACTCCCATTATAATGAAGTCCTCGAGACCGGCAGTCTTCTTTTGTTGTATCAAAATTTTGCTATAACCACACAGTGAAAGTACATAAAGATATAATGATATTAAATTACGGACCTGAATTTCTACTTTGTTATAACAATAATTTTTTTATAACTGTATTCGTTATAACAGGAATGTACTGTAAGTGATTGATTTTTGTATTTCAACCTTGCACTAACTAATAACCCTGATGAACTCATTTAAATAAAGACAAATGAGAAAATGTTTTTCAGGACATACAATAAATACGTTCCCTTGAACATACATAATTTTTATCTCACTTTAACTGATCAGGCTCATGATTTGATAAAATTTTCAGTTCAAGGAGTGAATGTCTTACCCTTTCTTGTACTTCCAGGTCAGCACTCTCAGCAAATGAAGGCAGCTTTTCGATCAGCAGCTGAGTGACTCGCTGGACATCTTCCTTCTCCTCGTCAGATTCTAACTTGGTGAGGATGTTACTGTACAGCTTCAAGATATTCTGGACATAAATTCCCTGTGATACAAGAAAAAGCGATACACCTGTAAGCGACTGCAATATCCAATATTTGAAATCTGAATCTCACTGTAAGAATACAGGTAATATTGCATGGGTGTGATTGTCGTCGTCGTAACTACATAAACATTTCAAAAGTGGAAACTGACGATTGAGATGAAGGTAAATACAAATCCAGCACCATTCATGAATACAGCAGAGTATGTGACCTGTCGCCACAAAATGCACCATAAGTTGGAAGAGTAAGAAATCGTGTTTTTCACACAGTCATAAAGTAGAGACTCTAAGCTTTAAAATGAAGTATAATTTGTCCAGGATGGATGAAACAAATCTGTTTAAAATTCTGCTCACAAGTTTGAACTATCACCTAAGCCATTATGAGGAAAGTGGAGAAAAACGGCCGCAAAGATAGTCGTGATCATTCATGCGAAACAGGCAATTATAGGTATTTAGGGTTACATCATGATAAATCTCGCAATTTGAAGATCAAATCCAGCCAAATTTTCAAGCTCCCATTAGAACATGGCCGAAGTTCAATTCAAGAAAAATCATATTTCTGAAACACTTGCGGGGTGGTATTCTCGAAAGGTCTCAAGTCAGTTAAGAGTCTTAAATTTCCAGATTCTGGCTTAAGTACTATCTTAACTTCGAGCACCTGACTTAAGTGGTATTCTCAAAAGTCTTAACTTTGAGCACCCCTCTAAATTTACCTCTTAAGTCTAAGACACCTATTTGGGAGACTTAAGTGACATAAGACTCATAAACAACGCAGTTTTATCGATTGAAATGGCGGTCGGGAATACTAAAATTGTTTCTCAAGCAAAACCTCTAAATGAATTTAACGACGAGGAACTAATTGAAAGATACCGGTTCGAAAGAACCGGTATCTTTTGCATAACCAAAGACATATTACCAGCAATAACAACAGCTAGCTGCACCCGTACCAGTCACAAAAAGTGTATGCGAATTCAAGCCTGTGAGACGCGCGCGTAACTCCGTGGACTTTGCGCGCATTGATGGCGCTCGTACGCGTAACAAAAAATTGCGCGTTCGATGTGTGAATTACGCGCCAACTTCATCAGCTTAGCTTAGTGGGGTGCTTAGTTCTTTCGAGAATACCAATCTAAGAACCCCGCTCAAGATAGCAGTGTACTTAGATACATTTTTCATATTTCAGTGCCCGACTTAAGAATTTTCGAGAATACCGCCCCTGGTCCTCAAATTTGGACAGATGAAAGACTAGTGTATTTACTTTTAGAAAATATCAGAATCCCAGAATCAACTTTTGCAACCTAACTTGACTATTTACCACATTTACATGAAAACTTCCATTGCGACTTATTGATCGTTTTGTGGTGACAGATCACATATTATAGACTGAAAGACAAATAATTGTAAACATTTCAACACATTTCATGCTTTCTGATACTAGTGGCAAAAAAAATTGGGTTACCATTTCCTCAGTCTATATTGTACAATTATTATTTGTATATAAAAGGTAGTAACAGTTGAACTTATTTATCTATCTTTCTATGGGTTCAATTTCTATCAGGGTCATACACTAATTTAATATTGATAAATGAATGCTTCTTTTTCCTCAGGTAAACATATACAATTGAAGGGTCAAAAAGACCAGGATGACCAAAAGCTAGGTGGATTGATAGAATCAGATCCTTTGTTGGTAAACCCCTTTCAACTGTATATCGACTCGCTGCTGACCGTAAAAAGTGGAGATCAATCATGGAAGTCACGAACTGTCGGCCACGACAGAAATACCTAGCAAAACATACACAAAACAGATCCTCCCAGCCACACACTCTACCCAGTGTATATATTGGTATATGTTTCAGGTCAAATGATTCTTGAGGAATGTTTGACTTCTCCCAATCATGTCACTGCCTTTTAGCAGATGTTTCACTGAGCATCGTATTTTTGTTTTCATTGCAATCACATTGTCAATGTGTGATCTGACATTTGCTCCGGTGACAATATCTCAGAAGACAAAGAGTTAGGGTTGCCATTGGGTTTCCAGTTCAGAATAGGGTTAGGGTTGAGGTCAGGGTTAATGTATGAAATAATTGTCAGATCGATTGTCGCCGGAGCAAATGTGGGACATTCTGTCAATTAGAATGGACTACCTGTATATGGCCCGGTAGATTGGTGACTCTGTGTTTCAGCATGGACTCCAGGGTGATCTGTGGCTGGGTCAAATATTCAGGGAATTCCCCTACAATCCAGGCTGCTGCATACAACACCTCACAAATACCGTTGCGTTGGGCTGCCGTACCGACCAGGAGGTGAGTGTTCTCTAGCAGGATGGCCTGATGGTGGAAACATATGAGAAGCAGACAGTGTTAACCCTTATCAGATTTTTTATTTATTTATTTATTTTTTTTTCGGGGGGGGGGGGTGCCTAAAAGGGCCCCCCTCAACTTTTGCGCAATAACTCCAAAACGCGTGAAGCTCATGCCGCGGCTCTTCACGACTTTCTTCTTTCAAATCTCATGCATCTTTTTAGACCACATTTGCAACATCCAGGCGTGTGGTTCCTAAGTTATGCAATATTTTGTACTTTTCGAAACATGATTTCATGTACAATTTCAATACAAATTGTGTTTCCAGCCTAAATTTATAAATGTTTGATTATTTTTACTTTCACTGATTAGAATTAACTATGTTTATGCTGTTTATAATCACAGAAATGTCCCAACAAATTTCATCAAAAACAATTATAAAAGGAAGAAATACATAAGAAAATAAAAAACAATGAAATACATAAAAAATCAATTTCGATACAGCAATTTCTTTTTCAAAATATTGTTGGAAATGTCAAAAGGAATATTGATGCCAAAATCTAGCATTAAAATAAGTTTTTTTTAAGTGATTTATTTAAAACAATATGATTTCATGCATATATTTGCATAATTGATTGTAAAATAATGAATATTTAAAAAAATTTATTACACAATGTTGTAGTTTACATGAGACTCTATGCGCGTGCAAAATCCGCGACAGAGATCTAAAGGGCCCCCCGCCCCCCAATTTTTTTAGGTATCAAAATAGCCCAGTCTTTTTAGGGTTAAGATTTACTACTCACAGAACATAATTTTAGTATCAAGTATTTTCACACCATCTATGAACAGATGGAATTGTTAAACTGTCACTCTAGTACAAATGAAAATGCATGCATTTTGATGAAACCTCTACACAAATAATTATCCTGACAATGTAGTACTAACACAGAAATTTATATGTGGGACAATGCTAATTGTAAATATTGCAATGCTAGGGCCAGTGACATCATTTTTCACAATTGATACCATTTTGCTACATTTGCATCTGTCCCATGGACATGGGCTTACTTTTATTTGACTTTCACAACTTCTGCTTCTTTTTTGCAGATTTGGGATTTTTTATTTAAGCTTCAGGGGTAAAAAGCAGTAAGACTGTGAACATTTTCAGAACATTATGTCGTTTTTAAAACTTTAACCCTATTTTAACAGGGCTATTTCAGACTAGGTTTTTACTGGGGGGGGGGGGATCAATTTGACCCCCCCTTCAGATCTCGGCCGCCGATCGTGCGATCGCCGCGAAAATTTGCATGCGCATAGAGCCGGATGTAAACACCCCCCTTTACACACGACTGATAGTAAAATTGTCAAAAATTATTTTTTTCTATTTTTTAAGTAATTAATCATGCTAATAGTGCATAAATTAATGTTTTCGCCTATAACTCACTTACAATGCTATAGAATACTATTTTTGGTGAAAATATTCATTTAAACATTTCTCACAGTTATCTACAAAAAAATGCCGAATTGGAATAAGTTTCTTATGTATTTTATTGTTTGTGAATTTCTTATGTATTTTCTTTGTTTTTTTTGACGAACTTTTGTTTTCTATTGTTTTTTCGATGAAATTTGTTGGGGATTACTTTGCCAATCATAAACAGATAAAATTAATTCAGTTTCAACAGGTAAAGCAAAAAATAATCATCATTTATGATTTTTGGGCGAAACACGTCAATTTCCATTGATTTTTGTACACGAAATCACTTTTTGAAGGCAATTTGATCATGCTTGTTATAAAAAGTCACGCACGTCGTAAGGTACGTCCGATTTTCGCGAAAAACGGTCTCAAAGATGCGCAAGACTGTGAAAGTGAAAAAGTCAGTGGAGCGACGCGATCAAAACATTTTGCGTGGCGGCATGGTCGCGAAATTCGTCGAGGGGGGGAGGGTCAAATTGACCCCCCCCCAGTTAAATATAGGGTTATAGGTGGTTTCTGGTAGTAGTTACATGTAAACCCTACCCAGCATCATTTTTCCCATCACAGCCCATGCTGTTTGAGCTATGTGCAACTGACATTATTTCATCAGGCTGGGCAAGGAACTGAATAAGTGCACCACCCTACCTAAGTCTCGCTATGGGCTATTACTCCAATACAACTTTATTTGGGGTGGGGGGTGGGGGTACTATCTTCTTCCTCACATGCTTCTGCAGCGAATGGGCCGATAGCCTTGACGCCCTGATAGCGACGGTTCCAACATCTGGGAGGCATCAGGTTACATGCTTGTGGCCCTTTCGATTCTGTCAGCTCCACTAGGATGGCTCACTCCTGTCGTAAAGTAGAGAGGGAATATATAGTTAGATAACAAAATTCAAAAATTGCTAGCTTCAGATTCATTGGTGGTCAGTGAAACATCACAAGACCCCGGGCCGACGCTCACGATGAGGTCTCGCAAACTCTTGTGGTACGCCCATAGAAAACACACAAGTTATACGTATAGTTTTTTGCGCCTTGAGGCCTGAATATCTTAGGCACGCAACGTAGCCAAAAGGAAATCAGTTGAAAAACCTTTGCATCCCCTTGCCATATAGCTGATTTTGCCAAGTTAAATTAAATTTCTAACATGCCGTTTTTATAAAACAAGGCACAGACATAGTATCTTAACATTTGACCTTTGACCTACTATGTGACCTTGACCACCAAATAACATTAAGTCCCTGTTACGCATCTTCCTACTTGGGCCTTATGGGCCCTGCCCCCTGGCCGCCAGGGGGGGGGGGCCTGTGTACCATTCCACGATACCTGTTTTCCCCTCCCCCTGAGATCAATCCAGCAGTTTGGTTTAAATCATGGATGTGAATTTGAGTTATTTCCTATCAGGGCCCTACCCCCAAACTTTGCCCCCTTGGGCCAAACGAGGGCACTCTGGCATTGTCATGAGGAACATAATTCAGCAGACATATAGAGGATCTACACACTAGCGTGGCTTAACTAAACTTAATTCTGGATCTAGAGAAGGCGGCCAATACCAACCAAAGAAGAAACTGCCTTTCGTTGACCTTTGACCTTACATATGTGACCTTATGACCCCCAAATAACAATCTGAGGTCGGCCTGTTACGCATCTACCACCCAAGTTTGGTTATCAAATGGCTTGTGGTTAGAAAGTTTACCCCTAGTTTGGGCCCTTATGGCCCTGCCCCTGGGCCCCGGGGGGGGGGAGGGGGGGGGGGGCCTGGTGACGCATTCCACAAACGCCTCTTTCCCCTCCCCTGAGATCATTCCCACCAAGTTTGGTCTAAATCGCATTGATGTGAATGTGAAGCTATTCCTATAGGGCCCTACCTTCCAAACTTTTGCCCTTTGGGGGCCAAACCGGGGCCACCGTGGGCATTGTCATGAGGAACATTAATTCAGCACATATGGGGATCTACATCACAAAGTGGTTAACCATAAACTATTTCTGTGATCTATGAGAAGAAGATGTTTGAAAACTACCTACTTTTTGGCCCTTTAGGGCCCCTGCCCCTGGGCCCCTAGGGGGGCCAGGGGTAGCCATTTGAGGACCCTTGAATCTCTCTATCCCCCATAAGGATCATTCCTGCAAAGTTTTGGGCCAAATCCATATCATGCATTTTAGAAGAAAGAAGCTGAAAATGTGTAAAAGTTTAGCGCACGACGAACGACGAAACGGACGACCACAACGAACGACGGACAAAAAGCGGATCGCAATAGCTCACTTGAGCTTTGGCCTCAGGTGAGCTAAAAAACCTAATGGAAATGGTCCTATATTCACTCGGAAAATGTTAGTTTGCAGAATACTGTGCATCTTTCAAGAGGGCACAATAAAGCTGTGTTCATGTCCCAATCACCAAATAAAAAAAAGAAAGTATGAGTCAAACATGTATTCAGCGTGATTTTCCAGCAACTTCTATTTATCCATGGGTCAAGAGATCAGCCACAATGCTAACATTTGAAGAGATTATCAAATATTTCAAATGACAACTTTGAATCACCACACTAACAGCACCAAGATTGGGCAGTGCTTAGCACAGGTTTAACTAATACCTTGTTTGATACAAATTTCAGTTGATACGAAAGATTTCACTGCGCTTCAAATCTTGAGAGGTACTTTATATCTCGGCCAATAAAATGATAATGATGATATAATGGATATTTTTCGATATACCATGCTGTCACAAAGTGACACTCCTGGTGCAGAACAAATGATCCTCCATCACTGAGAGAGATATACTTTATGTATATACAAATGAAGGTTGTGTTGCTGATAAAGGAAAGTTTGAGTTGTTTTTTGAAGACGGTGTAGGAAGTCTTTTCATAGCTCCTGGCAACAAGTACACAATGTAAGATAGAATTATCAATGAAAAACAATTGATAACATTGTTTTACTAACGCATTCGAAGTGGACAATGTAGCTGGTAGTTGTTCTGAAGCATATCTCCAGGATCTTGCTAGTAGTTCATCCTGTAGACAGACCTTCACCGTTGTCAACGGTGGATCATCCCAGTTTCTTGACGATCTCCATCAGGTTTCTTCTTGGACACCTAGTGGTAAAAAACAGGAAAGTAAGTGTTTACAGAGATTGATTTAGTTGGTGGCAACAATATATGAACTTCCTTTATATGACTCTGTGGATTTCTCAGCAAGAATGTGACACTAAGATTTTGCAGTGGGCAATTCCGCGAAAAATGTTACCCGAGCTCAAACTCATGAAATCTGTAATAATTCCAAATAAATGTGTGCTACAGTGATAGATTTAGATCAAAACAAAGAACTCATGCGAACTCGTTTAATTTGAGTGGTATTTGAATACATTTGAAGGCACATTTAGACTACTTTCTTCAAAAACCCATTTTCTGCAAAATTTTCTTTATCTTTCGAAATACACAATCTTTGAGTCTCATTATTTTCAACATTCAACAGCACTTTAGAATCAATTTATAGTAGTTTCAGGAAGAAAGGCACCAAAACTGACTAATATTACTTTACATAAGTTTTCAATATGCTTTTGAGTATAAATATAAAGTATTAAAAAGTGGTCCGGGGTGTATGTCTGTAACGTTAAAAAATGTAATGTCCGTAACGCAACGTTTGTGTCCTGTATGGGGATAGCACTGAATCCTGTTGTGCCTACAATTGTTCATCCTACAACTTAAACAGGTCGGCTCACGCACCCATTTCAGAAGAAAATTAGGTCACGTTCAAGCTTAAGCTCACAAAATTTTTCACAAAAAATGCGTTGGTAGTGAAAAGTCATGTCAAAATGTAATTCCGTAACGGCAAGGCATTATGTGTGAATAACTACCAAATGAAAAAATAGAAACTAATTCAAATTTAAACTGTTAAACTTCAGGGTGACTTGTTTGAGATTACCACAAATAGGTTCCAGATGATACTGATGGTTTCTAGAAATAACCCCCAAAGTTGCAAAAAACTGTCTAAATGTAAGTCCGTAATCGCTGGAACTGCCCAGGTGTTAGTTATTTTATGAATCTGCAGCTGATGGGAATCTATTGCTTAAAGCCAGAGTATAGTTTTGATCGAAAATAAAACTTTTAAACATCTTTTTTTTTTCAGAAAGTATTCTGTTGTCAACCAGATATCAGAAAACAACCTTAACGCAACGCACAAATGTTTAATGAATGTATTTTGCATATGGCCGATGAAAAGTAGTTCCTCCTCCTCACCCCCACCCCAAATTATTAACCATTTTGAGTCAGTGTAGTTTCTCAAAATAGAAGATTTTCAGGCAAGAGCAATTTTTAGGGCACGATAAATGATAAAGGTCTATCGACAACCATAATACAAAGAATTACATCTTTTAGCTAATTTACCAAAACTCAAATATTTGGGCTTTAAGTTTCTTCAGCGATACGACCAATGAAACTGGCCAATAGAGCATGTCAGCATAAACTAACAAACACATTCACAAGAAATTTGGTACCCAATTCTTGCACTGGACCCTTTTAAAAGTCAGTGGGAATCGTACAAGGTCCTTACCAATTTTCCATATAGAGATCCAGCCCGCCACTGAGTCGATGATTCATCCTGTCATCGCAGGCATCCAGGGATGAGATCCTTGTGGCTTGCACGGATTTTGGGATGTCTTCAGGATCTTGCTCATCGCTCAGTAATCCCGTACTTCAACGTCAATGCAAGTTGTCAAGAAAAAGCAGGTGATCAATATGTATGTCAGTTCATTCACTTTAAAGGCAGGGGATTCTGCTTTTGCATGCCTAAAAATTAACAATGTGCAAATACAATGGGCATTTAGAAGAAATGCCATCGGGAACCTTTAGTAAAATATAGGTGCCAGAACTCAGTTTTTAGTGGAATTTATAGTGACCCTTAGACTTGATTTGAATTTTTTTCTCGAAAAGAAATTCATACCATAGAACGTACACAACATGGCTATTGTTTTCTTCAGCATTTTTCCCAATTCTATAGCATTACCTCCGATTTCAGCAGACATGCCCTTCATCATAGCCGAAGGCCATGGGTTCATCTTTTTTTCTGGTCTGGCGGGAGTGTTTGCAAATGATATCCACTGCCTTTAAGACTTTATATCATCAAATTTACAATATATTTTTTCAATAATTTTTTAGATTTAAACTAAATCTCCAAAATTCAAATTCTTGGACGGCTGTAGTGCAGCTACCAAGTTTATGTCTCCAATTGGTCATGAGCTTGATGTAAATATTTCATCAGCCATTAATTTTTGAAATATAAAATTTTACAAGAAAAATGGTGCAACAAACTTTAACGATTTATCTCGCTTCTTTGTGATTGTTTGTCAGATTTTTTGATCAGACATGATTGTTACACCAATAAAACAATATGAATAAATGGCAGATTCATGTATGAAATGCTCACAAATGCAAATTCAGCAGGGTATAAATATTTTTTCATTTACCGAAAAAAAATGTCTTAGTATGTACTTTTTTACAACTGTTCACTGAAAGTAGGAGTGAGCATTCATGGCAAGCAAGGCACTTTCTAGCTGTTGCAATATATTCAATTATTTTCAAGAGTTACGCTACCGTCACACTGGCGCGTCTAATGATTCTGTCTGCTCCGTCTAAAGTATTTACCTCAGACGGTGTCAGACGGTGACCAAATGGATACAATAGAAACGGAATCAGAAGGAAAAGCATCGTCAACAACGTCTATATATGCTGTAATCCGGTTGAAAAACAAATTAAAAAGTCCAATAAACATTGTAAATAACTACGCGTTCGTTTTTCAGACCGGAATCATTTAGACGGCAGTGTGACAGTAGCTTAAATGCTGAATGTAGACTCAGGTTGACAAGATGGTGGTTATGGCAATTCAACGCTGAGTCAACACTGGGGGTTTTAAAACTTGTGGCAGAAATATCGTTTTCAAGAAAGTTACAAGCAAGACTGATGGGAAACGTGTAACTCACAGTTTGTGGTCGGAATCCTGCATCAAAATTCTCAGTTTTTGGACACAAAATCCAGCTGTAATAAAAAGAAACAACAAAATACACACAAAATATATATAGATGAAGTATCACCTTCATTACACATGTATGGTTGCCTATAGAGAATTGTATAAGTCGCCAGGAGATTATTAACGCTACAGTATTTAACTCTTAACCATGCTTGATTCTACTACCAATATAGGACAAAAATGAATGGAGCACAAGCAGAGGCCAAAAGTTTGAATATTGTATACTTTTCATTACAATTGCAAACCACCGATCCCCAGCTCTAAAAAACCTATTCTGACTATTAAAAAAAGAAAGTACAATCAGACTGCTCATGTAATATTAAGACACTATATACACTGTGGAAGACCCCGTTTTAAAAAATGTTGAACTTGCTTCTGACATATCTGACAGTGTTTGAATGGACAAATAACACCCTAGAACACAAAAGTTTTAACAGTTATCTGTCACTAGTACAAGTATGTGGCACGATACAAATTGCACATTAATTTCCTATCAGGCGATAGGAAATTCTGCCAACACAGCAGTCCTATGGGGAAAGCTGGAAATGATCTTCTCAATGATTTTTTACTATTTTAGAAGCACTTAATGATTCGTTTTAAACTCAATTTTTTCAGGGCTTCATTTCTAGACCATCGTCAGAGACACTGGTAGCATGGGAATCATGCAGCTCAGATTTTTTAAACTGAAAACCTTGTTTATAATATAACAATGCCTTTAAGTATCAATAAGTATCATGGGTATTATGGATATGCCTCAACCCTCCAATATTTTTTTGCGCGCGCATAAAAAATCTAGTATGCTGTCCATTTAATTGAACTGTACTTCTACTCACACCTTGAAAACTCCTGTAACCACTGCCTTGCACTGTATTGACTATGCATATAAATTTAGGTAGGAGCATATGACTTTTGACCTACTGACCCCAGATACAAGTATCATAGTTCTAAATGAACAAAATGTTATGATGTGTTAATTCAAGTTTGATCAAAATTCTTCCCAATTCTTAATTTTAATATAGTGTAAATACTAATATAACTACTTTGACGCTGGCCTTTTCCTCATCTTGCTACAGTAGAGTTGTTGAAACCAAAATTAAATTGGTTTAGAATAAATGCAACACACACAGTGAATACATTATCATCACAAAACTAGAAAGAGTTTAGTAAACAGACGTACATGGCAATGTGTTTGGTGCATTAAACTTCGTAAACTTACGTGAAAAAGTGTCAAAAGGAATTTAGCATAATAAAGTTAACCCACGCAAGCAGTATGTCCCTAATAAAGATATTACTAATACCCCAACTCCCAACTCCTGCAAGTCATGTTATCTGGAGTAAACAAAAAAAGATGCACATACAAACCGTGTATACACAGTCCAGCAGCCCCATAAAATGTATGCGACCTCTAAAATCCATTATGGCAAAATTACTGTATGAGGGCATCAGCTATAATAAATCAATGTTTTCATATGATAGCACCCTCTACAACCAAATGATGCCATGCATTCTGAGGGCTTTACTTTCATTTGCATTCGGTTCGTTTTATTTTTTTTAATGCCATTATATTTACACATTTTGTTTTTGGTCCATAATTAGCAAAGGCTGTAATTATGAATTAGAGAAATTAAAATTTCAAGAACAAGCTTAATTCCAGACAGATCTTTTGAAAAAAAAATGGCAAAAAAGAGAAAATAAAGCAATATAAATTGTTAATGATGCAGGTACTATCAGAAAATTGCTTGGAGAAATGCTAGCTTGCTCATGTTTCCAACTCAGATTTCTTAGAAACAGAGAATTTTTTATAGGATTCACAGTTAATGAAAGGGGAGAAAACTTTCAGGAAAGAAAACCCCTGTAAATATACCAAAGACCGTAAATGCTCGTTATAAAAAATATTTAAAAATTTTGAGGATAATGGCGATGAGTCTATCGCATACAAAGTTCTTAATGCCAATTTTTCATGGGCATGCATTGTCACTCCGTTGCAAACCGATTAGTAATTTGGACAGAATCAGACTAGAGAGAATCATAGGCTGGCTGAGATTCCGTAATAAAAAATTGGGGCACTTTTGTAATAAATTTTATCAATCGGCTGGCCCACAAATGGGAATGAAGATGAGTTTTATGGTCACGTCATCGTAAAAGCAGACAGGCGATAACTGATAAATTTGGCATCTGTAAATAATTGACAATTTATTGCTCATCTTTTATTTAGTTCATCTGACTATTTTTCATGAGTAAATACACCGAGATCAATCTAAATGGTCGGTTACATTTCAATTGTAAGCGTTTTTGTGAACAATGTAAATTCTGTATGTGCGAGCCAGTTTACGTGTAATTTCTATGGGATGCCATCGATAGGATGTCTCATTACTGGCTTTATGCTAGAAAAGTGAAATGCAACTGCCTTGTAAAATTCCCCTAAAATGAAAACTACTCGACAAAACATTGACGATCCAACTGTTGTCTCGCCAGAAACGAACACACTATTCAATGAATGGGAAAACCAGAGATTTTTCTTGATAAAGAAAGGGAAATCTCACCAAATTTAATTAACCCCACTGGCCGGGGGGGGGGGGGGGGGGGGGGGGGGGGGGGGAGGGGGGGGGGTCTAAATACCCCCCCACTCGACAAAAGTTCGCGACCATTTCCGCCAGC
>JZLH01S0617599.1:46161-64034 GCA_001188425.1 Eucidaris tribuloides
CGGACAAAAAGCGATCGCAATAGCTCACTTGAGCCTTTGGCTCAGGTGAGCTAAAAAACTAATGGAAATGGTCTAATTTCACTGGAAAATGTTAGTTTGCAGAATACTGTGCATCTTTCAAGAGGGCACAATAAAGCTGTGTTCATGTCCCAATCACCAAATAAAAAAAGAAAAGTATGAGTCAAACATGTATTCAGGTGATTTTCCCACACTTCTATTTATCCATGGGGTCAAGAGATCACCACAATGCTAACATTTGAAGAGATTATTCAAATATTTCAAATGACAACTTTGAATTCAACCCACACTAACAGCACCAAGATTGGCAGTGCTTAGCACAGGTTAACTATACCTTGTTTGATACAATTCAGTTGATAACGAAAGATTTCACTGCCGCTTCAAATCTTGAGAGGGTACTTATATCTCGGCCAATAAAAATGATAATGATGATGATAATGGATATTTTTGATATACCATGCTGTCACAAAGTGACACTCCTGGTGCAGACACAAAATGATCCTCCATCACTGAGAGAGATATACTTTATGTATATACAATGAAGGTTGTGTTGCTGATAAAGGAAAGTTTGAGTTTGTTTTTGAAGACGGTGTAGGAAGTCTTTCATAGCTCACTTGCAACAAGTACACAATGTAAGATAGAAGTTATCAATGAAAACAATTGATACATTGTTTTACTAACCATTCGAAATTGACAATGTACTGGTAGTTGTTCTGACAGCATATCTCCAGGATCTTGGCTAGTAGTTCATCCCTGTAGACAGACCCTTCAGCCTTGTCAACGTGGATCATCAGTTTCTTGACGATCTCCATCAGGTTCTTCTTGGACACCTAGTGGTAAAAAAACAGGAAATAAGTGTTACAGAGATGATTTAGTTGGTGCAACAATATATGACTTCCTTTATGACTCTGTGGATTTCTTCACAAGAATGTGACACTAAGATTTTGCAGGTGGGCAATTCCGCGAAAAATGTTACCCGAGCTCAAACTCATGAAATCTGTAATAATTCAAAAAATATGTGTGCTACAGTGATAGATTTAGTATCACACAATAGAACTCATCGAACTCTTTAATTTGAGTGGTATTTGAATACATTTGAAGCACATTTAGACATACTTTTCTTCAAAAAACCCATTTTCTTGCAAAATTTTCTTATCTTTTTCGAAAAATACACAATCTTTGAGTCTCATTATTTCACATTCAACAGCACTTTAGAATCAATTTATAGTAGTTTATAGGTAAGAAAGGACCAAAACTGACTAATATTAGCTTTACATAAGTTTTCAAATGCTTTTGAGTATAAATATAAGTACTTAAAAAAGTGGTCCGAGGTGTAATGTCTGTAACGTTAAAAATGTAATGTCCGTAACGCAACGTTTGTGGTCCTGTATGGGATACACTGAATCTGTTGTGCCTAATTGTCATCCTACAACTTAAACAGGTCCTCAGCACCCATTTCAGAAGAAAATTAGGTTCACTTCATGCTTAAGCTCACAAAATTTTTCACAAATGCGTTGGTAGGTGAAAAGTCATGTCCAAAAAATGTAATGTCCGTAACGGCAAGCATTATGTGTGATAACTACCAAATGAAAAATAGAAACTAATTCAAATTTAAACTGTTAACACTTCAGGGTGACTTGTTTGAGATTACCACAAATAGGTTCAGAATGATAATGATGGTTTCTAGAAATAAGCCCCCAAAGTTGCAAAAAACTGTCTAAATGTAATGTCCGTAACGCTGGAACTGCCCAGGTGTTAGTTTTTATGAATCTCAGCTGATGGGAATCTATTGCTTAAAGCCAAGTATAGTTTTGATCGAAAATAAAACTTTTTAAACAATCTTTCAGAAAGTATTCTGTTGTCAACCCAGATATCAGAAAACAACCTTTAAACCAACCACAAATTGTTAATGATGTATTTTGCATTATGCCGATGGAAAATGTTAGGTTCCTCCCACCCCACCCCCAAAAATTTAACATTTTGAGTACAGTGTAGTTTCTCAAAAATAGAAGATTTTCAGGGCAAGACATTTTTTAGGGCACTGATAAATGATAAAGGTCTATCGAACAACCATAATAGCAAAGAATTACATCTTTTACTATTTACCAAAACTATATTTGGGCTTTAAGTTTCTTTCAGCATACGACCAATGAACTGCCACATAGAGCATGTCAGCTAAACTAACAAACACATTCACAAGAAATTGTACCCAATTCTTGACTGGGACCTTTTAAAAGTCAGTGGGAATCGTACAAGTCTTACCATTCCATATAAGAGATCCAGCGCCCTGAGTCGGATGGATTCATCCTTGTCATCCAGGCAGTCCAGGATGAGATCCTTGTGGCTCTGCACGGATTTGGGATGGGTCTTCAGGATCTTGCTCATCGCCAGTAATCCCAGGTACTTCACTGTCAATGGCAAGTGTCAAGAAAAAGCAGGTGATCAATATGTATGTCAGTTCATTCACTTTAAAGGCAGGGGATCTCTTTTGCATGCCTAAAAATTAACAATGTGCAAATACAATGGCATTTAGAAGAAAATGCCATCTGGGAACCTTTAGTAAAATATAGGTGCCAGAAACTCAGTTTTAGTGGAATTATAGTGACCCTTAGACTCTGATTTGAATTTTTTTCTCGAGAGAAAGAAATTCATACCATAGAACGTACACAAAATGGCTATTGTTTTCTTTCACATTTTTCAAATTCTAAGCAATTACTCTCTCCCAGATTTCACAGACATGCCCTTCATCAATAGCCGAAGGGCATGGGTTATCTTTTTCTGGTCTGCGGGGATGTTTGCAAATGATATCCACTGCCTTTAAGACTTTATATCATCAAATTTACAATATATTTTTTCAATATTTTTTTAGATTTAAACTAAATCTCCAAAATTCAAAATTCTTGACGCTGTAGTGCAGCTACCAAAGTTTTTATGTCTCCAATTGCATGAGCTTATGTAAATATTTCATCCAGCCATTAACTTTTGAAATATAAATTTTACAAGAAAATGTGTGCAACAAACTTTAACAATTTTCTCTGCTCTTTGTGATTGTGTCAGATTTTTTTTGATCAGACATGATTGTTACACAATAAAACTAATATGAATAAATGCAGAATTCATGTATAAATGCTCACAAATGCAAATTCAGCAGGGTATAAATATTTTTTCATTTACTCGAAAAAAAATGTCTTAGTATGTACTTTTTACAACTGTTCACTGAAAGTAGGAGTGAGCATTCATGCAAGCAAGCACTTTCTACTGTTCAATATATCAATATTTCAAGAGTTAAGCTACCGTCACACTGCGCCGTCTAATGATTCTGTCTGCCTCCGTCTAAAGTATTTACCTCAGACGGTGTCAGACGGTGACAAATGGAATACAATAGAACGGAACAGAACGGAAAAGCATCGTCAATCAACGTCTAGATATGCTTGTAATCCGGTTGAAAAACAAATTAAAAAGTCCAATAAACATTTAATAAACGTACGCGTTCGTTTTTCAGACGGAATCATTAGACGGCACAGTGTGACAGTAGCTTTAATGCTGAATGTAGACTCAGGTTGACAAGATGGTGGGTTATGGCAAGTCAACCTGAGTCAACACTGGGGGTTAAAACTTGTGGCAGAAATATCAGTTTTCAAGAAAGTTTACAAGCAAGACTGATGGGAAAACGTGTACTCACAGTTTTGGTCGGAATCCTCAATCAAAATTCTCAGTTTTTGGACACACAGCTGTAAGAAAACAACAAAATACACACAAAATATATATATGATGATAGTACACCTTCATTACACATGTATGGTTGCCTATAGAGAATTGTATAAGTTCCCAGGAGATTATTAAGCTACAGTATTTACTTCTTCAAAACCATGCTTTTGATTCTACCAAATATAGGACAAAAATGAATGCACAAGCAAGAGCCAAAAGTTTGAATAATTGTATACTTTTCAATTAACATTGGCAAACCACGATCCCCCAGCTGCTAAAAAATCCTATTCTGACTATTAAAAAAAGAAAGTACAATCAGACTGCTCTATGTATTATTAAAGACACTATATAACACTGTGGAAGACCCGTTTTAAAAAATTGTTGAACTTTCTGACATATCTGACAGTGTTTGAATGGACAAATAACACCCTAGAACACAAAAGTTTGAACAGTTATGCTGTCACTAGTACAATATGTGCAGATACAAATTGGCACATTAATTTCCTATCAGGCGATAGGAAATTCTGCAACACAGCAGTCTATGGGGAAAGCTGGAATGATCTCTCAATGATTTTTACTTTTTTAAAGCACTTAATGATCGTTTTAAACTGCAATTTTTTCAGGGCTTCATTTCTAGACCATGTCAGAGACACTGGTAGCATGGGGAATCATGCAGCTCAGATTTTTTAAACTGAAAACATTGTTATACAATGCCTTTAAGTATCAATAAGTATCATGGGTATTATGGATATGCCTCAACCCTCCAATATTTTTTCGCCCATAAAAATCTAGTATGTTGTCTCATTTTATTGAACTGTACTTCTACCTCACACCTTGAAACTCCTGTAACCACTGGCCTTGCACTGTATTGACTATCATATAAATTTAGGTAGTGACATATGACTTTTGACCTACTGACCCCAGAATACAATATCATAGTTTCTAATGAACAAAATGTAATGATGTAATTCAAGTTTGATAAAAATTCTCCCATTCTTTAATTTTAATTATAGTGTAATACTAATATAACTACTTTGACCTGGCCTTTTCCTCATCTTGCTACGAGTAGAGTTGTTGAAAAGCCAAAATTAATTGGTTAGAATAAATGCACACCACAGTGAATACATTTATCATCAAAATCTAGAAAGAGTTAGTACAGACAAGTGGTCAATGTGTTTGTGCATTAACTTCGTTAAACTTACGTGAAAAGTGTCAAAGGAATTTACATAATAAAATTGTTTTAACCCACTGCAGCAGTATGTCCCTATAAAGATATTACTAATACCCCAACTCCCAACTCCTGCAAGTCATTGTTATCTGGGAGTAAACAAAAAAAGATGCACATACAAACCTGTATAACAGTCCAGCAGCCCATCAAATGTATCTGACCTCTAAAATCCATTATGCAAAATTACTGTATGAGGGCATCATGCTATATAAATAATGTTTTCATGATGATAGCACCCTCTACAGACCAAATGATGCCATGCATTCTGAGGGCTTTACTTTCATTTGCATTCGTTCGTTTATTTTTTTTAATCCATTATCATTTACACATTTTGTTTTGGTCCATAATTAGCAAGGGCTGTAATTATGATGTAGAGAAATTAAAATTTCAAGAACAAGCTTAATTCCAGACAGATCTTTGAAAAAAAAAATGGCAAAAAATGAAGAGAAATAGAGCAATATAATTTGTAATGATGAGGTACTATCAGAAATTGCTTGAGAAATGCTACTTCTCATTTTCCAAACTCAAGATTTCTAGAAACAGAGAATTTTTTATAGGAATCAGTTAATGAAGGGGAGAAAACTCAGGAAAGAAAACCCCTGTAATATACCAAAGACGTAAATGCTGTATAAAAATAGTTTAAAAATTTTGGAGGATAATGGGCGGATGAGTCTACGCAATACAATAGTTCTTAATGCCATTTTTCATGCATGCATTGTCCTCGTTGCACCGATGTAGTAATTTGACAGAATCAGACTAGAGGAGATCATAGGTGGCTGAGATTCCGTAATAAAAAAATTGGGGCACTTTTGTAAATTTTATCAATCGGCTGGCCTCACAAATGGGAATGAAGATGAGTTTTATGGTCACGTCATCGTAAAAGCAGACAGCGATAATGATAATTTGGCATCTGTAATAATTGACAATTTATTGCTCATCTTTATTTAGTTCATCTGACTATTTTTCATGAGTAAAATAACACCGAGATCATCTAAATTGGTCGGTTACATTTCATTGTAGAGGCGTTTTTGTGAACCAATGTAAATCTGGTATGTGCGAGCCAGTTTACGTGTAATTTCTATGGGATGCCATCGATAGGATGTCTCATTACTGCTTTATGCTAGAAAAGTTGAAATGCACTGCCTTGTAAAATTGCCCCTAAAATGAAAACTACTCGACAAAAATTGACGATCCAACTGTTGTCTCGCTCAGAAAAGAACACACTATCAGATGAATGGGAAAACCAGAAATTTTTCTTGGATAAAGAAAGGGGAAATCTCACCAAATTTAATTAACCAATCTTGGCCGCGGGGGGGGGAGGGGGGGGGGGGGGGGGGGGGGGGGGGGGGGGGGGGGGGGGGGGGGGGTGGGGCTAAAATAGCCGCCCCCCTCGACAAAGTTCGCGACCATTCCGCGCGCGCGAAAATTTTTTGACTCGCGTCGCTCGCTGACTTTTTTACCTTCAAGTCTATGCGCATCTTTGAGACTAAATTCCGACGTCTGGGTACTCGGTTCTGAAGTTACGCAACTTTTTGTACTTGCCCATGTCACACGCAAAAATCGCCCAAAACATGAAATTGTGTGTTGATTTCATTTGCAAATTGTGTTTTCAGGCCCCAAATTCATCAATTGTATGATTACTTTTTTTACTTTTACTGATTGAAATTAACTAATTTTTATCTGTTAATGATTGGCAAGAGTGTCCCCGAAAAATTTCATCGAAAAACAATAAAAACAAAATGTCGAAAAAAACAAGAATACTATTAAGAAATTTCATGAAACAATAATCATAAGAATTAATTCTGATTGGCAATTTTTTTGATAATAATGTTAGAAATGTCAAAAGAAATTAACACCAAAAATTAGCATTCCCTGTCGAGCTGTTACATGTGAGTTATAGGCAAAAATATGATTTTAATACTAAATTTTGCATAAATTAATTGCTTAAAAAATAGAAATAATTATTTTCATAAATCTAACTATAACGTCTTGGAGATATTCCAAGCTGCTATGCACGTGCAAATTTTTCGGCGGCGATCCGCCGGCCGAGTTCTGAAGGGGGGGGGGTGGCCCAAATTAAGCCCGCCCCCCCCCCCCCCCCCCCCCCCCCCCCCCCCCGGGCTATCAATTTCAAAAAAGCCCACGCTATTATTGTTTAAGTGTTCCATGTATTTCTGGGGCCACACTGTAGTCTCATGACGCCTTTGATCTACTGCAGTCTGACCAGTCAGTAATTTCAAGACAAAGCATGAAAATAGACAAGATTCAAGGATGATGGGATGGGGTCAAAGTTCAGAGAGGGCACCTGCTGAAAAAATTGGGGTGGGGGTGGGGGTGGGGGGTGGGGAACCATGCAAACAGAATGTAATTAGTGGTGTTGCGCTACTAGTGAAGTGCTGGCGACGTTTTGTTTTTAAATATGATTTTAATCAGATTTTTATCATGTAAACCATTTTTCTTTTCATTAAATAAAAAATAATAATAATCACCCCAAACATTGCCCCCATAAGCAGGGAATGGGGTTGATTTGATAAAAATTGAAATCAATCCATCATTTCAAACAATTAAACTTTTAAATTTTACAATGGTTTTAACAGAGCCTGGAAAACAATGGATTTTTTTTCTTGATTTTTATCCACCATTTTTGTCTTGACAAAGTTTTAACAGAGTGTTTTTTTGGTTTTGTTTTTCTTTCTTTTAATTTAAATCAAAGATTCAAATCTGCCAACCCTAGTGCAAGCGATATGCAATATGAGGGTCATTATAACTTCTTGCTTTGTAAATTCCATTCGCTTTCATGCTGGGATGCCTGAAGAAGAAATGGATTAATAAATGTTAGTAATGCCCCATGTGATAAATATCTGCAGGGGCCAAAAACGTTTGAAGGGGTGTATTCCCTGGATATCATACCATGACATGGAACAGATCTACTTCATTCAGCCTGCCAAGTATGAATGATAACAATGCTTGGTCAAATTTCAATTATGTTCATGTTGTGTCCTAAATTATGGACTAGTACCAATTTGGCCACTTCCCTTTAAAAAGTGGTTTTGTAACTTTGGAGCATTTGACGGACTTCTCCATCTTGGCTCAAATTGCTTTGATCAGTCTTGGATATATCCAGCGAATACACTCCTTGTCAATGTGAACTTCAGCCTCACACAGTGAGTTAAAAACCCTCTCAGTCCCACAGGTTGAATTTTGTGTAGTTTTTGGTGTTGAGCAGTCAATGCCTGGAACCAAGAGGGATTTTTAAGAACACACATACATGTACATTATTAGGGCATTCTAGTGTTGGCAGGTACTCTCATTCCATAGGAAAAGCTTGCATGTATATTTTCTGTCGTTTGTTTTCCAAACCAGCACAATGAAATGCGCTCTAGATGTGCATGCTCAAAGATCAAAACTAAAGGCTCGATCTAACTGGAGGAGAAGTCGCAGCGACTACCGTGACTGATCAGTTGCGGAGAGCAAAAATAAACGATTCATTGATTCATGAATTAATTTGTTGGAGAAGTCGCCGTGACGTCTCCTTGAGGCTATAGCCGGGTGTCCAGGGATTCACCGAAAAGTCAACTACGTTTGATTTGCCTGTGACTCCCGGGAGACTCCAGGAGACTCCAGGAGAGGTCGCGGCGACGTTGTAGTGCCTTTGTGGCCACTTCTCCATCAAATTAATTCATGAATCAATGAATTGAATGCTTTTGTTCGCTGCCACTGATCAGTCGCGGGAGTTGTGGCGAACTTTCGTCCAGTGAGATCGGGCCTTAAAGAAGAATAAGAGTAAACGAGCTCACCGGCCATGATTAACCCATATCCTGTCAAACCTGGCCCTTCCTTAAAAACCTTTTACTACGTGACTGTCGGTGCACCACCACCTTGTAACAACTCGTGTGCGAGTCTCTATACAAACACAAAAGGGTTGACAGAACGGTGTGTATACCTGTATTGACGCGGAGTGATCGGGCATTCCTGAAGACAACGAAATCAAAACTGCAGGTTATAAAAAGATGGTAGAAGAATGGTGGAGGAGACAGCGATGGAGAAAGAGAGAAGAAGGACCATGAAGAAGAAGATGGGAAGAACAAAAAGTTTGGAATCTTCAATCAACCTTAAAATAATACCACCATGTTAACCACTATATACTGCTGTTGTTGTTGGTGAGACAGTTTGGTCATGAATGCACTTACAATAATGAGCTTTTTGAAAATCTTTTTTGATGCTTGAAGTTGCTTTGGGTTATTTTTGCAATCACTTTCAAATATTGGTTCATAGTATCTGCCCCTATTCTTAAATCCAACAAACATCCTTCAAATTCAAATTCATCACATTCTGTTTATCAGAAGACTTTTAAATCTGAAAATCTGATGTGTCAATTCTTACAATCTAATCTAACTCATGCTGTATCGAAAAGGTTAACCGACTACTAACTGACCGTACAAGTTTTTTTCCCCCGACTGCTAACTGACTGTAAAAATAAAAAATAGTTTAAATTGATAGATTTTAGCCACCTGTTTCATGTCGTTTTGCTACAGAAACATAATCACAGATTCAGATTCAGATTCAGTTCAGTTTATTGCTTCATATATAAAATAAATAATTTAAAATATAATAGGAACTGAGTCCCAGAACTAAAACTGTCAAGTTTACATTTACATCGAAATTAAAGAACAGTACACAAGATTAAAATAAAATGATGTTGATCACATTTAAGTATTTGCAAAGAGATGTTTATATGATGACAGAGTTTATTAGAAATCCCATAAAAAAGCAATAGTTGTGAAGCAAAAATATTTTTCCATGAATGTTGACATTGACAGGGAATAACAATATGTTTTTTTTTCAGAAAAAGTACTTCAAATTTTGCTATTAAGTTAAACCAAACCACCGTTTGCAAGGTTGGTTAACCATTAACCATTTTTGGAAATAACCAAAAGTAATAGAGCAATCTAACGTACAGATTGATACTTGTAGCTCACAGTCAAACTGTCTCACTTTGCCCTACCCTGCACATCAACTATGGTGCATGTACATGAATTTCACCACAAACCAAACATCACAACATGTACACCACTACCCATGCAAAGTCTGCGGTGCATAACATAATTATGCATCTAGATATTTTTTAAATGTCTTTTGCAGCCCGATATGGTCACATGGATTTTGCTTTATACACAGATTGTGTATGTTACACCACATAATTTTGTAATAGTCAATACTACATGGTATGTATTTTGGATAAGATTTATGTGGACTTATGACTACACCAAATTTGAGCAAACAATAAATACAGTGAAACCTGTCTTTGTAATGTACGGTCATGTGTCGTATGGTGGGGCCCCTTTGCGTTACAGGCACCAAAATTATGAATTTTGTCACTTCTTGTATTTGAACCAATATAACTCAAAAACTACTGATCAGAAACCAACAAAAGTATACATTTTCTGAAAGGTTATACTTCAGAGAATCTCAATCAGCCAAGATCAAGTTGCTATACAGGGTGTGCAAAAACAATTAAAGGGTAATATCACAAAAAATGTATAGTTTTGTGATATTGATGACAACTCATTGCACTTGTCAGTATTAAGTCAAGGCTCAAAATTGACGACATGGTGTGAAAGAGCACACTTTCAGCTTCAAGAGAATGTATGGTTTCACTTCTTTTCGATTTTCAGATGTAGTGATACAGGGAGTGGCAAAATATGTTTAAGATTGTATTGCAATTTGTTCCAATAACATTAATTAAACTAATTAAACAAACAGTTTACTGAACCTAATTAACAAATTTTAGAGATTAATCAGTAGAATATTGTTTAACAAATGGATCAGTAGAGTGTATTTAAAAATGCCAACCCAAATGTAGCCCTGAAGTGAACATACATGTGTGTCCTTATATGCAGTACTTTCATGCTTCATAACGTGTACAAGTCAATGGCAAACATAAGCTACACCAGTCATTAATGACCTAAAAGACAATTAATGTAACTTTTACTTTTGATAATTGTTAAGTACAACATGTGGCAAGTTAGTCAGATGCATATCATAACTCCAAGATAGCTTATCTGCTGCAAATATTAGGAAAAACAAAAAAGTACAGGTAAATTTGCAATTTCCCCATAGCGATTGTACATACTCCTCCTCCGCTTATCCTCCTCCGCTTATCCACCAGATTTACCCTCGTTAACACTTTTGCATTTTTCACTAATTAAACAAAGTGTGATGCAAGATTGCTTATCAGATTTCAAAAGCTGAGTAATTTTGCTTCAGAATGAGCCCAAATTCGTTATAATTGGATGAAGGATAGCTCTGATGCATCAAGTTTGATTATGAAGAGGACTGAAAAATGTAACGCCACCAGGTATTTGGGGGTCCCACCATACAACACATGACCGTAAACTAACACTGTCAGACACATGCAATAATAAACATCATGTCACCATGCTCTTACATAAAAATCACTTAATATATTGATTGGATATACTCAGGGCAGTTGTATAATCATATACAGATTCTATTTTAAATTCTTTTACAAATGGAATCTCATTCACAAAGATTCACATTTAAATCAGAGTGATGGGTAAACCTCCGCACTCCGTCACCGAGGAAATAAAGTTGTGGAGTACTCCTACGCCTGAAATAATCCTAAACATTTCTTTAGTAAACATATACTGGCATCAACAGGAATATATATGTGCTAAATGCATGCATTGCTAACATTTGCCAAGGGTAATACATATGTGCAAATGTACTTTCATGCACTATTATTCCAGCTGCACAGCTACAAAGGTGGTCTAATTGGGAATAACACAGAAGTATAACACACTATACAATCTAAGGAAAAACAAACATGCATGACTCTTGAAGTATATATACATGCATTGAATCATGAGATGAAACGAGTTACATTGTGTAAATACATATTGAAGTAACATGCAAAAGAATGTGCAATTTGTACATTAAAAGTTGTTTTAGTTGCAAAAGAAAATTCATCAAAAATTGATACTTGACAATCTCAAATTCTCACATACATTTGTGCATATACATGTACTGTACGCATTGTAATAAATTTATGTATTTTACTCATACATGTATAATATCCAAAGTAAATATAGTTTGAACATTGACACGTCTTGCTAAGTTCTGTTTACTGATGATGATAGCACTATCATTCAGCCGTTTAAATATAGTCAACTAGAGCAGTTCGACTCGCGAGCAGTCGATGGGCTATGCCTCCGCAGTCCGCACTCCCATCATTGATGGAATTGAAAATAGCTTACCAGCAAGCTACATACGGTTAGCAAGACCATATTAGATGAATCCAGCACTAAGCCATGCTGACCTTGCACCCAAAACATTACCATGTAAATCCGATTTATCAGTTCTGTAAAGTATCGTGACAATAAAGCTGCAATCATCGGGAACATTGAGGCCTTTGTGGACACTTCTGATCTCTGACTTTAAACTCCAAATCGGATCAGTAAAATGAGTGCCTGCTATATTAAGATTACTTACCTCCCAAATCTACATCAAGAATCGAGACCAGGTCATACTCAAGTTATTCGACGAAGATAATGAGCCCAATCATGACATATTTTCTACCGGGCCCCAACGCGGGATTGTGAGGATCGGTGAGCTCTTGAGCTCCAAAATCTGATCAGTTTATTGTGCCTCATAATACAGTACTGTCACCAACAGTACAATTAAAGATAATCCTGTACTGTCGGTTGCTCAAAAGTAAATATCTCTGGAGTAACGAGCCCAATTCAGAATATTCTTAAGACACCGGGGTGACGCTATTGAACTTTTGAGGTTCCAAAGATCTAATCATGATATTTGACTGCTTCATAATACCACATTCACTCAAGGTTAGCGAACTGAACAGAGAGTGTTAAGGACGTAGAGCGTTCATAGTCTATAGCGGGAGGGTGGTGATAAGCGAGCCTCAAAATCAGGCATATTTAATGGGGCCGGGTGACCCTATTGACTTTGAGCGCTTTTCAGCCTTCCAAAAAATCTATGATCAGTATCGATTGGGGGTGCCTCATAAATACATACTTCACCGCTGCAGCCCTAGTATCAAGTTATCGTGTGGTAACAGTCCAAATCAGACATATTACTAATGCCAGGTGACCTTATCGACCTTCTCGACCTCCAAACTCCTAATCAGTTCATTGGTGGCCTCACAATACATTGCTTCACCCAAGTTACCATGAACAATCTGATGGCTGCAAGTTCTCAAGTATTTCACGGGGAGAACGGGGCCGTAAGCGAGACCCAAATCAGTTAGATATTTTAGGCCCAGGGTGACCTTTACCTTGACCTTTCAGCTCCAAAATCTAATCAAGTTTATTTGGGGTGCCGTGTTTAATGCTATACGTTAACACTCAAGTTACTGACATCCGAGGCAGATTGCTTCTCAATTAATCGCGGCTGACCCGGTACAAGCCCGAATACAGACATATATTTTTAGCCGAGGTGAGCTTTGACTTTGATCAATTTGAAACTCCAAAATCTAATCAGTTCATTGTGGCTCATAAATACGAATACTTAACACATAAAAGAGTTACATGGAAAATTCAACTGGCCGTTTTTCAAGTGTATCCCCAGTATACGAGCCAATCAGTACATATTTTAGGACCCTAGGAGGCTCGTGACTTTTGACTTATGACGTTTCAGCTCCACATCGTAATCAGTTCATTGGTCGCTCATAATAAGTATATCCCAATTACATGACACTCGATAGCCAGCCTGCTATCAGTTATCGCGGAGGCCCGGGCCCCAGCAACGAGGCCCCTAAACAGGGAGGGACAGAAAGATAAGTCAGGCAAGGCGCCACGAGAATCAGGACCGGGAGACACACGCAGGAATGACAACAGCAAAGACGATCAAAAGATGAGCGCAAAGCGAGCGCAGTAAAGAGTAACAAGACACAAGGGGAAAAGAGGAGTCATGAAACAAAACCACCGGACCGTGCAGGACAGGGCGAATGCAAGTCTGAAGGAGTAACTGAGGACCGAATCACGAGATTTTAGGCCGGTGACGCTTTGACCTATTTGACTGTTAAGCTCCAAATTCTAATCAGTTTATTGGTGCCTTATAATGTCATACTTCACTCATGTTTAGCATACATTCGACCAAGCCGCCTCTCAAGTTATCGCTATTCGGTAACAAGCCCGAATCAGACATATATTTAGGCCGGTGACCTTTGACTTTGAACCTTTACTCAAAATCTAATTCAGTTCATTCGGTGGGGACTCAAATACATACTTGTAACCACAGTTACATGAAAATTCAACCGTGCCGCTTTTCAAGTGTATCGCAGTAACTGAGCGCCAAATCAGACATATTGTTAGGCCGGCTGACCGTTTTGACCTCTTGACCTTTCAAGACTCCAAAATCTCAATCAGTTCATTGGCTGGCCTGCTATGGAATACATACTTCTGACCACAAGTATAGCGATGAGCAATGCGACCAGAAAGACCGCTCTCAAGTGTATCGCAAGAGGGAAAAGAGAAGAGAAGAAGGGAGAGGGATGATACGGAGACCGAATCTAGACATACTTAAGAGCCCGAAAAGGTGACCTTTACCTTTGCTTTCAGACTACCAATACGTTGAATTCAGTTCATTGGTAGCTATATAGTAGCGATACTTGTCACGGTTCGCTATAATAATAAGTACGATCAGAGGATTCTCGAGTGACTCATTCGCAGAGGAACACCACGGCAGGACAAGGGACAAGAAAAGGGGAAGGCGTAACAGAGACCATGACAGATTCCGTTAACGGAAAGAGATAAAATAAACAAAAAGACGAGGGAAGACGGACGAGGAGAAATGCACCCGTGACGGCCAAGACGGACCAAGGACCAAAGGGGGGACGAAAAGACCCGAAAAACTATCTAATGCTCGTGCAACCTTCGGTTGCTAGAAGGCGCATAAAATAATACATTGAATTCTAAGTACACTATATCATAGTTTAATCAAATGCTTGTTTCACTTTCATGAGTGTTGCACTCTCTTTTCATAGTATTTGCTAATATAGGCCAGAGGCATACTTACATGTGCTACTTGATTAAACATTTTACAACGAATTTGTTTCTTGTGTAACGACATCCCCACACAGTTTTTAAACATGCTGCTTCTATTATTGGGGAGAGCAAGCACTCAATGTTTGAATGGTGTTTATTTAAAGGCAAAGATTTTTCCATTGTATAATATAAAGAAAGGCTGGATGATTTTATTACACAAATATTGCAGTAATACAATAAACCCAGACAAGAGAGTTCTGTAAGTGCAAACAATCATACTACCATGGTGCAGGACACTATACAGTAGTACACAACAATTTATATTTTTGATCAAATAATGTTATACTGTCAGAGTGGACTTTTGTGAGTGATTATAAATGCTTCTGGTTCTCATTTTTATGTCCTGTGTGACATTAAGAATGAGGTTTTTCATTCTTTTACTGTTTCACCATAATTATAAAAGGTTTCATGAGTAATATGTTTCTCAATTGATTTCGATACATGAGGTACTCAGCAATTTAAATGTTCTCGTTCATTGGTAGAAATTACTATTTTCATTATATTGTGCTTTCCTGATGACGGCACAATCTCTACATCATTCTCTTCCACGATAAGTTGTCAAGAAATTGTGCTGCATGCATGTGTCAGGGCAGTCGGATTAATGCAGAATTATGCAGGAAATCATTACAGGCAATGATTAGAAAGTATTCTGAAGTAGTTTTAACAGACACTTACCAGAGATGACAGTGTTGATGCATTCATACAACAGGGACATCGCAGAAGTACTGAAAAATGAAAAGGACAGTGAAACTTTTGATGTGATCTGAAATGAAATATTGTCTTCAGATTTATTATTTTTAGTGCTACGATTTTATACCGCATATATATACTGGTATCAACAACTAATTAAAACCTATTCTACAGTTACTTCTAAAATTACTAGTTCAAACAACTACTTCTGCTGCTACTGCCGTGACTGTCACTGTAATGTTAATAAGCGAGTGACTAGGGTATGTCGGTTTTTCGGTATATCGTTTTTTAATGATATTTTATTTTGTCGGTATTCCCGGTATTGCCATTGAAAAAACATCGCTATATCGACTTTTTCCGATATCCTGTTTTTCTCCGATATTTTCTTCCATATAGACAAAATAACAACATCCATTTACAATTCATAACTTTCCTTCCACAATAAATTGCCTCCGAAAGAGATATTTCTTTGATTATTCACGCGGAATTTGCCGATTGCGGACCGCTTTCACATGTACAGACATGTCGCATCAAAAAGTTGCAACTCAATTCCCCTCGACTCTCGCTCGCCACGGAAAGATTTGCGGCCTTTGACCTTTCCTGTCAGTTACTGTTGAGGGCGTATGTCGTAAACCCGCTCTGAGATGGCGATATCCGACAGCGCAGGTTTGCGATCTCATATTTTTCTTGTGTGCGCGAGGCTGATATGCGGAGGGAAATTTCTTTTATAAAGATGTTATAATCCGTATTTTGGTGAGTCAAACAGTTTATTGTTGATATTTATTACCAATGATAGAGGTATGTTCATATTAAAAATATTTTCACTTAAATACATCATTTCAACTGTCATACCGTCAGTCAATAATTGACTTCAGTCCCACACATTGCCATCGATGTTGTGTGTGTACTGCTTACAGCATCGAGTTGTGCAGTTGCTAGAGTCGCGAGTCGCCCGCTACGGGCCGTTTTACCGGGTTTTAACAATATTTTTTCAGCGGTATCGGTATACTGGAAATTTGTTATACCGACATTCTTTACGAATGACAGCTTATGCAACAGACTGAATATACCCCTGAAGGTAAAGCACCCATACATTTGGATATATAGGATACAGGATCTACGAGAGTGTTTGACTTATATTGAGTAATACATGTATGTATTAGCTTACAAACTGATTGACACAATGGGCAATTACCACAAATTTCTTTATCTCGTTAAAGCTATTTTCAGTCAGCATGTTAAGACTCTGATTAAAACCATGTTATCATATTACCAATTATCTTGAAGAATATAAAACATATATGCCAACAATTATATGACTGATAATACAACTCTAACTAAAACTGCTACTGCTGCTACTACTGCTACTACTTCTACTACTACCACTACACTTCATCAGCTACTTCTACCACGTGTTTAACCCCTATTATTCCCCCACTATGACTGCTTCTACCAACAACTACTTTATGGCAAATACTAGATGCACTTCTAGTTTACCTGTGGATTAGATTTGTGAGTGGTTCCAGCAATTTCTTGCCAAGCCTTGGTTCCAGAGGTGTAAGGGCACCAAACTAGGGTCAAATTGACAACAAGAAACAGAAAAACAGGAGATTACGGTATGGATGAATTCCATGTGATGATGAATGGTACATGTGCAAGTGATGCAATAAATTTCGAATGAAACTTCAATTTATATTCATGAATTTTAAGTATTGTTGAAAGGTACACTGTCCGAAGTGCTCATCAAGAAAAAAACCCTAAAATTGGGAGGACTATTTATGTCATTGAATGTACATACCAAATGTGTGGATTAGACTTAAAGGCAGTGTATAGCTCAGGTAAATGGTGAAAATGAAGTAGTTACTTTTAGGTAAATTTTTCAAATTCTAGGTAAATACTGCTCTTCAGATTTCACGGACATGTCCTTCATAAATATCCTAAGGGTATGAATGATGTTTTACTGTGCTGGGAATGGTTTGCAAATGAGATTCTTGGCCTTCAAGAATAGTGAGTTACCAGCTTGATGATCTTTATCAACATCCAGTTGTTGGTAGACGACGTCATGAGTTTGAAAAAGAGGGGTGCTAGCGAGAGATAGTTCTTGGGATTCTTTCTGGCCAGCTCGCAGATCACGTTAACGGCTG
>JZLH01S0617602.1:15673-25919 GCA_001188425.1 Eucidaris tribuloides
CCGTGGGAAAAAACCCCGAAAATTCGGGGTTTGGAGATTAGGGGTAAGTAATTTCTTTCATATTTTATGTTCTTACTATACCTAGATGATTTTATTTAAGTTTTTATTCCAAAACAGGGGCAATGTTAGGAGAAATAAGGGGCTCATTTTTTCTGCGTTGGCGTGAATGAGTGTCTGCCTTGCGTGGGGCCTTGTCAAAAGGCTACGCGCATGCGTACTTGGCTGTGCATGAATAATAGCTTTTGATCAAGTCGCTCTGCGGAGTGAAATAAGCCGATCTGACGCGTTAGTGGTACGGAAAAAAAATTGCGACCCGAAAGTGCCTACGGAGACTGGCAAGACAGGTCACAGAAAAGGCAACGGGCGGGACTGAACAAAACAACCGTATCTTTTTGTCACTTAGTACAACTCATAATTTCGAAAACAAAACATAATTTAATCGTGTGTTCAAAAGGAAATTAACTTACACTGTGAAAGAACTTGTCAAACACCACAAAACTACGAAGATTTACGGTATTATATCGGTTGATAACATCACCACTACTGACTTTGCAAGTTTACAATTTGCGGCCACATCACTCGCTCAAGTTGGCTGAAACTAGCAGTCTAAGTATGCAGTCCAATACACATAGTAGCCCACAACCTTCATTGCCAATTTATTGATTAACTTATGTCTTATGACTTCTCACGCCGTATATAGCCTTGAAATTTATCCCGAGATAAAATAAATACAATCAATCAATCAATCAATCAATCAATCAATCAATCAATCAATCAATCAATCAATCAATCAATCAATCAATCAATCAATCAATCAATCAATCAATCATTTAATCAATAAATCAATCAATCAATCAATCAATCAATCAATCAATCAAGATATGAGTCGTAAAATTATGACTCTAGATGTAGTTACAAGATGTTTCCCAATTAAAACCTTGAACTTTTCACCATGTTCTCATGCTATTCTACTGAGACATGTATAGTGAAATTCAGTAGGCAAAGTTGATAACAATCTGCAGAGGCGTAGCCAAGATTTGATCTTGGGGGGGGGGGGGGCAAAATATACGAGCGAGCGGAGCGCGGGGGAGAGGGTGTGAGAAGGGAGGTGAGAGCATTTTGAATTTTGATGCAGTTAATCGTGCAATTTGGTGCATGTTTTGGCATGTTTTATCGACTTAAAACAGTCCTACGATAAGGTAGTTCAGGGGCGGATCCAGGATTTTCAAATACGGGTGGTGGGGGGGGGGGCACAAAAAAATTGTGCTCATTGCCTATGATAGCAGGCGTAATTACGCAAAGCTCCCTTGCGGGCGGGGACCTGACTGTGGAAGCTCTACGGCTTCTCCTGCTATATCATGACTCTCAGTGACGCCATTTAGTGCAAAATTCACATTTTTTTCCCAGTCACTCTATTTTTCTAGTTAATACAGAACATACAATCGATCATGATGTTTGTGGCAAAATGGCTTCCAAATAGATTGTGCTGATGACGGTCCTGAGGCGAAAAATATAAATTCTAATACACGATGGGGATTACCGAGCGAGCAAAAAAAAAAAATCGCATTTTTACAAGCAAACCATACAATTCTACCTAAAAATTCGCCATGCAAACACAGAAAAAATACACTTGGTTTTTCCCTCTCAGGTTGCAAAAACTTGCATTTTCACCTTTAAAAATCTGCCCGAAATCTACACATTTTGCTTTTTAGTGACAAATTAATCTGAATATTTCATACATTTAATTTGTAATTTTGGATATTTATTAGACAAATTATATAGCTTTGAGGAGGGTCTGGTTACCCCTATAAGTAATTCTTCTGGTAATTTATTTAAAAAAAAAACTCATATAAAATACTCGTGGGAGGCGTGAGAGGGATTACCCTCCATGCAGAACGTGTTTATAAATTGGCTACAAGGGGAATTCTCAATATAGATCATCATCTTGTTGCAGTAAAATAAGAGGTTATGTGACTGATTAGGCCTAAACATAAACAACATGAGCATGTTGAGGGAGGATATGGTGTGAGATAATTTTACATTTTCACCTTCAAAAATGTACAATGTTGCCTTTTTAAAAGTCTATTTGGTTTCTTACCTGAAAACAGTAATACTTGAGTCCAGAATTGCAGAAATTACATGAAGCTTGAGATACTGGATACTTTTTTGTGTGTTTGTGCAGGCGTCGATCCCGGGAGGCGACGCCAATGAAAATATTTGACGACAAACATATTGTTTTGCTGCCCCCAATCTGACAAATTGAAAAATCCTTCAAACGTAATGCAAAAGTATGTTTAAAAGGCAGCCCAAGACACTATAAAACCATTGAACTTACACAATATTCAATTTTTGCGGCGCGCTCTGCACAATTTTTTTTAGACCATATATAGGCCTACTGCAATTTTGATATTTTTCTTACGACGCCAGTTTTGGAAGTAAAGATATCGTTTTGTCCCCCAAGAAAAAAGACATATTGAACAATTCTTAAAACGTAATACAGCAAAACGCTTCAACAGGAAAAGAAAGCCAAGGAAATGAAGGCGGCGGCTTCACATCACGGTTTCTTTGCCAAATCTTCAAGCGAACGCCCCCATCGCCCCCCCCCCCCCGGCCTACGCCACTGACAATCTGTGACTTTCCGGCTTAATACTCCAACTCACACGGATGAACAGTGTGGTATTTTTTTTTTTATTTATTTTTTATTTTTTGCATAGATACCGACTTTGATTTGTCACTATATTTACAATTATTCAAGGGCGGGAGGCCTGTTGCCAGGGGATGCGTCGGGTGCAATAGGCTGCGAACCCTCCTCCCCCCCCCCCGAAAAAAAAGTATACATATCACAAAGGTCTATTTGAAGGAAAAAAATCCTGTAGATTTACAAAAGAGAATGAAAATCTGAACTGTAAATCTTTTGTTGCTGCTGTGGATCTGTTGGAGCAGTTCCTCCACCCCACTCGTCATGTGCCCATGCTTAAATTTTGAAAAATAGGAATGGCTTCGGGTAATGTTAGAACTTGACATCCCCGCCCCATTTTGGTAAATTTCGGTCCTTTTGTGATCAAATTTTCCTAAATATCATTATTATTATCGTCATCATCATTATCATCATCATCATCATCATCACCATCAGTAGTAGTACCGTAGTACGGTAGTAGTACATTATATACTCAAGTCTCAGAAGGCCTGTGATACAGACCGAAAATTTGGGTACTTTTAAATTCTGTGCTGAGAGCATGTTTTACATATTTTTTGTTATTATTAGTAGTAGTATTATCATCATCATCATCATCATCATCATCATCATCATCATCATCATCATCATCATCATCATCATCATGAGCTTGACATAGTCCATAATAATGAGTAATTGAACAGTTGAAAAATATTTCAGCATAATAACCACACTAATATTCTAATTTTTCAGCATTTTAGTGATGACGCCTACCCCCCCCCCCCCGTTGCCAACAATTGAGATGTAAAACTCCAGAGGCAGCAAATCCAAAATCGAAAATTTAAATCTTTTAAATTTCTCCACTCTTCAGATTGGTTTTCTTCCCTTACCACAAATGAACATTTTACTGGTTGCTAGCTTCAGTTTGGTGTAGTAATTTTTTTTCGTATCGCTTTGGGTACAATATTCCGACGAATGTTATAGAAAAATTGTTCAAAAATTGGGTTCAACATTTGAATTGAATATTGATCATGACGACTCTAGTGGTCTCAATAAAGATTATTAAACCGTAATAAGGAGAATGTGTGGATAATCTTTTGAATGAAATTTCGTGCAGCTCCCTGAGTGACGCTGACGGCTTACCGTTTGCAGTGTAAAAATAAATTGCGCATTAGCTCAATTGTCATGGTACACCATAAACAACGAATGAATTATGTCTTCTTCGGGCACGAGAAATCCAAAGGAATTAAAGAATATAATATCTGCCAGCAAGCAAGTAAGTTATATTATAAAACTGCTGTTTTGGTTGTGCATAATTTAATGTAACTTGATCACGTCCTGATGAACCAGCTGCTTCGAATTTGCGTATTTGGTCTTCACAATTTCAGATACTGTTCCGAGACTGTCGAATCTAACCTGTTCGCGTGTGGGCTGTGTACTCTCTTCACAGCAAATGAGGGAGTGCCGGTACTGTAGCTAGTTTATCGAACTTCTCGAAATCGAAACACATACATTCATTCTTGAAAATGTAAATAAACAGGAATGTCACTCCATTTTTTAAAATTGTGTTATTTTGACTAAACAACATAATGGGTACAGCTGCAAAATAGAAAATGAACAAAAAATAATTGTGAAAAATGGATAATTTGTTCAAAGTCATGCCCAAAATGCAAAAATGTGTGACAAAACATGACAAAAAACAATCAGAAGGTCTAAGATCTTGTACACCTTTTTTTAAAGTTACATGTAAGTTGGTCAGATTTGATCTGATAAAATCTAGATTAGTAGTCTAAATCTAGACTCTAACGTTACATGTAGATTACAGAAAATATTTCATCTACATACTGAATGCTTACAGATCGACTCGTGTATGACCAAATGATTTTCATCAGACTTCTATTTCTAACGTAGATCTAAGTTACTTGTTTGCTGTAGGATCAATTAGTATATAGACAGACACGCTGATTGCTTAATATTTGTTGGGTAAGTCCAAGCTACTTTGCAACTTTGTCCCACGCGTTACCGACAAATAATTTGCCGTAAATTAATTACAAAATGACTCATCTGAATTATTTTTCAAATTTTGGTAAAGATTCAGAACCTTTACCAAAAACATGATTTCAAAATAATTGAGAAGAATCATTTTATAATTAAGTAATGGTAAATTATTTGTCGGTAACGCGTGGGACAAAGTTGCAAAATACATGTAGCTTGGACTTACCCTGTTACCAAAACAGGTAGCAAAATTTGGTAATTCAAAGGTTTTAACATAAGGATGCGAAAAGTTGTTTATTTTCTTTTACATTCTTCATACTCTTTTTCAGGATGTTGTTGGAGACATGCACACAAATCTTGACAAGCTGAAACGACTGTCGCACGATGACAAGACGGAAGCTGCGATGCTCCGAGCGCGAATCGACGAACAAGCGCAGCTGATATGCATCCTAAAACAACGGGCCGACGAGGCCCTCGTCAAATCGCAGACCTTGGAAAGGGTCAACAGGGAACTAGAAAAATTCAGAGAAGATGCTCAGGACCTCATCGATGGAGAGATTAAAAAATTCAACATTCTAGACTCGAGATTTCACGAACTTGCCGAAAATCACGAGGAGATCATCAGATTCAAGGACGAGTACAAGAGACTCAATGAGGAACTCAGGAGACAGAATCAACAACTGAGAGAAGAGAATGCCAACTTGTTCTCAGCGTCACTAGAGGAGAAGGACAGGAAGATAGACTCGCAGGCAAAACACATAAAGAGTCTGAAAGAGCAGTGTAAGGAGTTGGACAAACACTGCAGGTAACATGGCTGTACAGTGGTTACCCTAAGAGTCCCATGCAACTTGCTGCATGGGTCTCAACAGCTTAGTAAAGCGGGTAACCCGGCATTTGTTCCGGCAACAGTTGCTCCGGTGACAATATTTCAGAAGGTTAAGATTTAGGGTTAGGGTTGCCAAGTGGTTTCTAGCTCAGAATACTGTTAGGGTTAGTGTTAGTGTTTGGGTTAGGGTTATGGGTTAGGGTTGAGGTCAGGGTTAGTGCATGAAATTGTCATTGGAGCAATTGTAGGCAATGTAAAATACACTCGCAATCGGCTCTTTGCAATCATTTTTCTCCCCTCCATTCATTTTTAAAATAAAATGCACAACTGTGGCAAAGGACAGACCCATGGACCAGGTATACAATGGATTTTGAATAAAAAATGTATTTCCTTGTATGTTCCTAGATTTAATTTCTTGAAGTGGTCACATATTGATTCTATCTGGCTAATGCATCCCACACTTGCACAAAATTATCAAACTGTACTGCTCATGCTTTCCAACACAATTTTTAAAATCAAAATATCACTTGTCCAAGCATCATAAAGACTCAAAACAATAAAAAACAAAACAAATGTTCAATTATATTTGTATTTATTTTTTACATTTTTATATGATAATTTAAAAGTATCAATTTAGCCTACAAAATAGCCTAGATCTACACACAGTAAGTCTATGGGAGGAAATGGGCTGGTGAATCCGGTCAATCTTAACAATTTCACTTTTTAAAGCACTAAATAATCATTTTGAAATACATTTTTTCAGGGCTTCATTTTTAGACCTTACAAGACCTTGGAGCATGGAGGATTATGGAGCTCACATTTTGTTAACTGTTAAATGTTAGCCAGTGGCTTTAAAAAGGAGACAAGCAGGGATGAGAAACTTACTTTGTAAATTTTATTTCGTCTAAATTATATATCTGCTGGCTGATCATTTAAAGATCACAAGTATGTTTAATATTTTTTCTGATGTTTGGCACTATAATACTATACTTCAAGAAAGATGGCTGAAAAATTTGTCTGATTGATTGAAAATATACTTTGGCTTTAAGCTGCATAATAATTGTGTATGTATAAATAAAACATTAAGACAAGGTCATCAAAAATCATGCAAATCAGATAAAAATTGTGAAACTATCTATTGCATCCCCCCCCCCAAAAAAAAATGCAGCTCACCACAAAATACTATTTGCCATTGTTATCTAAAGCCAGTGAAATAACTTATGAACTTGTAATGTGTGTAATTGTTTCCTGTACACTCATTTCTCTATACTGCTCAATGTATTTGCAGCTGTCTACAGAATCAGCTCCAAGAGAAAGAGAACAATTACCAAAGCATTGTTGCCAAGTTAGAGGAGGAGTTAAAGAAGACCAAAGATCAAGTCAAAGGTACATGTATGCAAAAAATTGTAAAATGTAATGCAAGGATACATATAAGAAGCTGTGCAAAACCATTTAACTTAACATTAAAATACTACTGAATATACACATTTTTCATTTCAGGAAAACTCTATATTGCAGTTTGACACACAGAGTATGCCATTTTTTTAACATATTTCCTTAACCCCCCCCCCCCCCCACCCATCCGAAAAATAGATTGACGCCCCTGATCTACATAAGGCAACTCTCTGATTTGTTTTCCTTCAATTTCATGATGTTCCAAATTTGTGCAAAATTCCAATACTGGATTTCAAATAATCTTTTATATGAATCCACATTAATGGGGAAAGTTCATTTTAATGGAATAATTTGACAATGATCACAGTTTTACAAAATCTGAGCTGCATAATCCTATATACAAATGTCTATGAAGACTCTGCTAAGGTATGAAAATGAAGCCCTGAAAAAACTGTACTTTGAAACAATCTTTTAATTGCTTTAAGAGAGTGAAAATCTATGAGTGCCTAGTTTTCCTTGTCCATTTTCTCTCATAGACTGCCATGTTATAATTGAGAGAAAACCACATGCATAAGTCTTGTATGATATTTATTTATATATATCTTGCCAGTGGCAGCGTAACTTTCCAAACTTGTGTACTCTAGGATGTTTATTTGTCTATTTAAAGGCAGTAGATCTCATTTGCAAACATACCCGCAAACAAGGAAAAGATAACCCATGCCTGAAAGCTACTGATGAAGGGCATGTCTGTGAAATCTGGGAGTCAGTGATTGCTTAGAATTTAAAAAATGCAAAAGAAAAACAATAGCCGTTTAGTTCGTATCCGTAAATATCTGGCCAACCAAGGCCCATTTTCTAGATTGCTAAGAGAGCGACTACCAATAGAATAAGAAAACAGCACTAACAAACAAGAAAAGTGTCAAAACAATAAAAGGAAACAAAGAAAAGTGCTACAAAACATTCAAGGCGAAATTAGCAGGATTATGAACAGAAGTTCCTTATCGGGATAAAACTACTTTAGAATCAAGGCACACTGTCAAAGGCTCTGGATTTGCTAAATTTCAAGCAGTCAATGTTATTTGTCTTAAGCAATCGATCATCACTACAGACTGATAACGCGACAAACTTTAATGTCTATCCAGCGGCACCACGGAATTAATGAACACCTTGTTTCTCCACAAAATAACCACAATTCCAAATCACAAATCCTTACCACGCCAGGCAGATACGTCCAGCTGGTGATAATACCAATTGGGTAATGTTTCAATTATTTGTTTTTTAATGGCATTGACTTCTATCAATCAGCGTCAATGGCCATTTACATACATCAAGAAGGGAAAAATGTGTTATGAACAAAACGTGCCAAAAGTGGCAACATGGCATAGTGTAAGAGGCGGTGGGGCCGCTTGAGCTTCGATTTGAATACTTCCTACTAGGTCCCTGTAACTTAGACCATCTGTGTCAAACAGGGACGACAGGGGCAAGAAGGAGCGAAGACGCGGGTATCATTCTTCTATCTCCTGCACTCCTTCTCTCACTCTTTTGTTTCTTCCTCTTCTCATTTTCCTTCTCTACTCTCCTTCTACTTTCATCTTCGCCTTATCTTCCACGTATCTTCCCGTCTCTCTATCCTCTTTCTTATCCTTTCTCCTCTTCTCCATCTCTCCTCTTCTTTCTCTCTCCCTCTTTTCCAGATTTCACTCTTCTCTCCTATTCCCTTCTTCTTCTTCATTCCTTCTTTCTTTTTCTTCTCTCTTTTTCTTCCTTTTTCTCTTCTTCTTCTCTTTTCTTCTTCTTTTTTCTTTCTTCTTCTTCTTCTTTTCTCTCTTTCTCCTCCTCTCATCTTCCTCCTCTCCTCTCCTCCTCTCTTCACTCCTCCTCTCTCCTCTCCTCCTCTCTTCTTCTGGTCTCGTCATGTACACGCGTCAACCGAGTAGCACATGTCGCATTGTGTCGAAATTCCTTTAATTACCGTCTTAAGGAAACCTTGCTCTACTAGTTTGTCATTCGACAATATCAATGACTATAATATTTAAGAAATAATCAATACGATAAATTTGATGTTTACAAATGAGCTAGTAGCGGGAAAACATCATATGGATATTAACAAATTTGACCCGAGTCTGTAAGGACTAAAACGAGCTGTACAACTCCTAAAACATACAAGAGTTTATCTGCAGACTGTTAGGCTGCCGACAGGGGTAAGCTTACACTGAACGTGTAAGTCTAACAATGAAAACTGAGATTATAACATTCGCAAGTTAAATATCATGATAAATGGTTGTTCGACATTTGCCATCGGATTCATGCTTTTGATCATATATGTATACAAGATGATAAAAGAAAAACTTATATGTACGTACTTATGGCATAGAACGGTTTTGAATTCCGGACCGCCAGCAAAATTCTTGCTCGCACTGAATGTTTTCATGACATGAAAAACCCGTGTCAAATATTTTCCATTTCGCTACATACCTGTAACTGTCAGCATACTACACCCATCTATCTAATAATGAACATAGTATTGTCTTAATTTTCTATCGCGCGCTCTCATGATTATAGAATGGATTCTCGGAAAATGACATAGACACGCATGTATCCCTGCCTTTAGTATACTATGTAGCTCAATATGTTAAGTTTGACAATATCTGAAATTGTAAGGACATGCACAACAATGTTTAAGATTGTGTCTTAGAGATCATAGTTTAGTACTGTGTCTTGTTTTTTTATGGGCTAGTAATTGTCGATATGATGCTCAGTATAAGACCTTGACATGCGAGAGTATAGAAAATCAAATTAAGACATGGGGCAAAGTCTCCTCTGCCAGTCTACAGTGATAGATAGTTATATTAACATAGTGACACGAGACAGCGTATTAGAGTTGTGTCCTTATGACAATGTATCTCGCTCATCATTTGTTCACTCAGCCTCCTACACAACGGCTAATAATATAGTATCATCCATGTTATTTTAATATTTATGAATTTGCTAATTCAATTTCTGAGAGGGTTGGCTTTGGTGATTTTTGATCTTATAAGGTCCATTAACTAGCTTACAACGTGCGAGTTTGGCAGATCTGGCACCATAATACACATAAAGTCCTAGAGTGTTAATCCTACTTTGGCCGACGCAAGTTGTAATATTATGTTCGCACTACAATAAGACCAAGGAGTAAGCAGAGATAGATATTTTGGCATGTTTGTTCGGATCTATGTGATATTAGCTGGAATGATATGTGTATGTACTATCAGACAGAAAGGCAGAACTGCCAACTCTCGCGTTTTCGGCGGGAGCATCTCCGCTTTGACGTCCATTTTTCACAAATCATCCCGCCCTCCGCCTTGAGGTTTTAATTT
>JZLH01S0617602.1:33705-57751 GCA_001188425.1 Eucidaris tribuloides
TTGAGAGTAGGGGGTGGCAAATAGTTTCAGTACATATTTGGGGTAGAGTTGCATGTAGAGCCTCTAAATCCATACTTATTTTTTACTGGCACTGCAAATTGATATATAAGTTGATCTTAGTTTAACGCCGTTTGGAGATGATTTGCATTTTAGTATAACACCACATCTTTCATACACACAACCGAGATATCTTGCACTTAGTCTCAAACGGTTAACACTGTCTCATTCCCTTTCCAGAGACATCCAACCGCGAACACTCTCTTGAGCGGGAGATTTCCCGCGAGACCCCCGACGCAAACGGGAGACTCGTGACTTAATGTGCGCGTAGCCCACATCACCAGTGTCAAGCAAGAATTTTGCCATGCGCGGCGGAGGTCATTTTTAGGGTTTTAGAAGCTCCCTGTGCTATCTCAGGCTTTATTATTTAACCACGACAACACTAAATGAGGTCAAATCCACTGATTCAGATTCATTTCTTTTCAAAAAGGCTGGTTGGGCGGGAGAAAAAGAGAAACACAACAGGGCGGGAGAAATTAAAACCTCAAGGGGCAGGGCGGGGATTTTGTGAAATGGACTCAAGCGGGAGATCTCCGCGCGAAAACGCGGAGAGTTGGCAGTCTCTGCCTTTCTGTTCTGATTATGATTTTATTCATAAATTAGCATAATATGAAATTAATTCGGGTAATTAACTATAGTCTTGTAGATTACGTGATGGGCAACGTGCAAGCTGATTTTCGGCACGATCGATGGCCAAGATCTCCGGGGGGGGGGGTTAGGGTTAGGGTTCAAGAGTTATGATTGTTCAAAGTTTATTTAATCCTTGTTATGGAGGATCCTTGAATCAGCAACTCTACCCATTTTTTAAATAAAAGTGAGGAGAACTTTCCATTGGATTTGTACACAAATTTTCCTGAATTTGCAGTTGTCTGAAGTGTTAATTGAGAAAGTAACCAAATTCTTTCAAAAACACATATAGAATCTTTTTTGCTGTGACATACTTACACAACAAGCAAGAACAAATCAGGTATTTGATAAAAAATAAAAGAATATGTGAAAAAGATTGTACATAACTGATCAGTTTTATATTGTCATTGTTTCTTCTTTCAGACGGGAAGCAGCTCATGTCTCGGCCAACCTCCAGGTGATTAAACTGAAGGGGGAGAGAGATGATGCTGAACAAACGTTATCAGAACTCAAACTGGTGAGTCCTGTGACTGCAGCAAGGAATGGAACAAACTTCCAACCTTTGTTAAGTTTGCTAATTCCTTAAGTCAGTTTAAGAAAATGTTAAAAACTTACCTTTTCCCCAAGTAATAACTCTGTGGTATTTCAGTAAACGCTGTGATATACTGTAGTGGTACTGTGAAGAACATGTATAAATGCATAATAATAATAATATGTAACCAACCCATTAGCTACAGAAACGAGATGTACCATGTGTTAAATCTGTGGTAATTACAGAATTTCATAAGCAACATTGGATTAATTGCATGTTTCCAGTGGCATAGACAGGGTGTTGCTTGTGCCCAAGACGTAGGGGTTTTTTTTTTTTTTGGGGGGGGGGGGGGGGGGCGAGGGGGATAATTCACATTTAAGCCTTTAAAGCATCTGATTGGATTTAAACCAAACTTGACAGGAATGACTCTTTGGGGGAGGGTATTCAAGGTTCCGCTAATTTTGTAACTGCATAGATATCATCCTCCAAGGGCTAAAAGTATGTGTACAATTGATAACCTACTCTCTAGGGGTACCACATAGAGATTGCATGAGCTCAGGTGAGTGTCTTCTTGTTTTTCATCTGAAACGTGGGGAAACTGACAGGGTTGGCTATTTAAATCAGTGGTGATTTAAATAACATAGAAATCAGTGATTTGAATCAATAAATTGATTTATTAATCTAAAAAAATCATGATTAAAATCACCTCTTTGAAAATATTTTTAAAAATGCCAACCCTGAACACCGAACTTTGGGAGGCTTTGCCCCTTGACCATTGCAATAAATATCGAATGTCCCCATTCCTGAAATCCTAGATCTGCCCTTTACCAGGTCATTTTTGTTTATCACTCATTCATTACTGAAGTTCTAACAAGTAACATAAAATGCTGTCACCTCGCCTACTGATACTTAACAGTAAAATAATAACCACTGTTGAAGTCCGGGCTGGCCTCGGTGCTAATATTCAATGGCCTTTGGCGCTTTGGCCTCTGTCCGAGTCACCCGTACAAACCCTGTGGAAAGGAAATGATTTGGAGTGGCACTGCCGCTATGGCCTCAGAACTTACAGACTGAACTACAGTAACTTTGATAACATAAATAGATTCAATTTACGATCACTGAAAAATTTATCCTTTCTGTGTCAATAGTATACATCCAGATTTACAGATTGAGCCTTTTGTATTATGTATTACATGCAAGAGCGCTACTTCTAGTTTTCATGGTAGTACTCACAATGTATCGTGCCTAGTTCGATGTTCAGTTAATACTTCTATAATACTGGATGCACTTGAGTGTATCGTATTGCATTGAATATTGCACATATTGATAAATGCAATATATACAATATACCATGACAAAAATTCAATATTATTATTAAACAAATTTCAGGAAATGTGTAATGATCAGTTGTAATTGTTGCAATATATCAATAAAAGCATGAAATTTTAAAGACGTAGCTCTGTTGTGTTATTTCACACTTGTGCTCTTAAAGCCCAAGTTTAGTTTTGGGGATTTTTTGTTATTTGAAAGCTTTATGCCCCAAAGTCATAACCCTGCAATAATAGATTCTGAATGTCTGTAGTTTTTTTTAATTAATTAATGAAAAATCTTGTAGGAACCCCCCCAAAATTTTACATTATAACATCTAAAGGGTTAAAAAGGATTTAAAGTTACATGTGTTATACCTCATCTGAAAGAGCAGACTTGACTCTTTCAGATGAGGTATAACTCATATAACTTTTTTTTGTCTTTGGTTGTTTTTTTTATTAATTAATGAAAAATGTCGGGGGGGACCCCCGACATTTTTGACCATATTTTACATTATAGCATCCAAAGGGTTAAAGATGTTATATGAGTAAGAGCTGCGTCTGCTCTTTCAGATGAGGTATAACACATGTAACCTTAAATCCTTTTTAACCCTTTAGATGCTATAATGTAAAATTTTGGGGGTGTTCCCACGAGATTTTTCATTAATTAATTAAAAAAAACTACAGACATTCAGAATCTATTATTGCAGGGTTATGACTTTGGGGCATAAAGCTTTCAAATAACAAAAAATCCCCAAAACTAAACTTGGGCTTTAATTGCGCTCTTCACATGCACTTCATCATGTTTTTCTTATTTCATATTTTATTACGCATTGCATTGCTTGAAAGTGATGCACAGCATTATTACATTCGCATCAATGCAAACAGCATACAATGTGGTAACAATATTGGATGCTTATTCTCTGTTGATTAGCATAAATATGTAAAACATGTAGGACAGGTCATAAGCTAACAATATTACATCCCATCAAGCTAACCCCTAAAAGGGGAATAAAGACAAGGTTTTATTCAATCAGAAAAGTAGCTTATATGTGTAATAATGTTTATTGAATATCACTGTCTAGATGTTTTTCCTGTTGATTCCTTTGTTACTAGGAATATAATGCATACAAGAGACACAGCGCTGACCTACTGGCCAGAGAAAAGGCCCTCAACTCACAGCTACGGAACCTGGTGTCGTGATGTCTAGATGACCCAACGTGGTAGACCTTAATGAGATGTATGGTACTGGACACCTGAAATAAATCCACCGAATGTGATTCCATAAGAGGAGATAATTTGGGCCATTGTAGACTGAAATTGGACCTAACTTCTACTTCTACAACTTTTTTTGATGTGTTGCATTCCCACATGAACAGAACTTTCAATAAGATTATTAATTTTTACAAATTTGTATGATCATTACAAATTGGCAAAAGTATATTATTCTATTTGAGCAGCCCTCTATAAGTGAAGTTTGTACACAGAATGTTACTGCGCTACTGAAATCTGTGCATCTCCGATTATTATAGCAACATGGTTAAGGTAGGATGAACAAATGAAGAGTTAATATCAATAGAAATTTGGCTACTGTACTCAAATAACAATTAACTTACATTTCATAATCAGTTTTTATAAGAATAATCCACAAAGGATAGCTTAATGTTATGGCCTAAATCAGCCCCCTTCAATCACACTTTGAAGATGTACAGTAATTTATTAATAATCCTTTTAAAAAAAAAGGTATTTTTATATTTGTACATATACATGTAGTTTATGGCCCTTATGGTCCCAATGCAATTCAGTCAGTAATAGTAATATATTTTAAAGTATGATGTTTAAAATTATATGATGTATTGTACAATCCTGTTCATATTTGTTTCTTTTTTTACTTAACATATTACTAGTAAACACAGAAACAAACAAAATCCACAAATTTAACTGCAGCCTGTCAGCATATTTGATTTCCAAATAATTCTGATGGTATAATACTACGGTTGTTACCCTCAATAACATAGTTATCCAAGAACTTTTAAGGCATTGTATAGATTTATATATTACTTATTGATATGGCAGATATATCTGAAATAAAAACATTGAAAGAAGTAAGTTTCTGATGGAGTCATTGACCCATATTCTCGAAAACAGATTAACTTAGTCCACTGACTAACTCTGGAATGTTAGTCAACTGTTCTATGGAATGCCAAATGTTAATACAGTCATTTCTTGTTTAGTTATTGAAATTTGTAATGTAGTAATAAAATAGCACAAAATATGTAGTAAAAATGAAAATTCCAATTCATTTTATGACATAAATTATATAGTTATTAGTTATTTGTTACAGATTAAGGCACCAAACATGTAATAAATATTGAAGTGGTGTTCCATGAAACCGGCAACTAACATTCCAGAGTTAGTCAGGGGATTAATTCAGTCCACATTCGAGAATACCAGCCAGTGGTTTGACTCACTTAGATCAGATACCAACTTCTGTGCCAAACCCAAAGTAATCAAAAAGCAAACGGCTGAAAGACTGTGTCCATCATTTGCACACCCACGCAATGAACTTAATCAACCAAACAAGTTAAAATGATTTACAGCTGTATAATGTAAAGATCTACCTAAATATTCACCTCTCACAAAAAGCCTCATACAATGAGAAACCTGATATAAGAAGGTAATTGTCATGGCTTTGGAAGATTAGGCATCTTGAAGATAGACTGACATTTTTTTTTACTCTGTACCATTATCTACAGTATTCTTCTTGATGGTGTTGAAAAAAAGCAAAGCATGTGGGCTCTTCTTTTTTCCATTGTATGAAAATGTTACAATAATATACTCCCATCAATAATAATGGTCACTTGTACTTAGTATATGGTGTTGAAAGAAGAGGAAAAAAAAAGAATGAATGGTGCATTATGGCAAGTACTGTATGAAAGATTTACTTAGAAACTGTGTGAAATTAATTCAAGCTCACTCTACCATAATAAGTATATGTATTTAAACACCGTGTTGTGAATGTATTTATGTGCCAATTCCTATACAAATGTACTAAATACTAAATTGTATTCATTTGGTTATCTTCCACGACAGTGAAAACCTGTATACAGTATTTTGAATTCAATAAATGTTTTATCTATCAACCTTGGCGGTTGTCAGTTTAATTTTGTAAATTATACAAGTGTGTCATGTTACAGGTTAATAACATGATTGGGAGTGGTCCTCAACTTGGGGTGAAACTATTCTAGAATTAAGAAAACTTTGCACTTATTCTACTGTGAAAATTTGGTAGCCAAAAGTTGACTCATTCTAAAGTAACTTCCATTTGTTTGCCTGGTGACAGACAAATCTATTATGTAGGGTTCTATGGGATGTATTTTTTATCGGAGCTCGAGAGAAACAACTTGCTAGTATGTTCATGCTCGATTCAGCTTAAGTAAACAAATTTAAGATAAATCCCTCCAGCTGGTGTATTCATTGATATATCTTGAAACCAAACTGGTTAAAGAGGCATTTTTTGTTTCTCCCAATTATGTCACTGCCCTTTAACAGACACTATAACTCTCCCATTTTGGCTGAGAGATCTCCAGGGCCTCTAACGTTCCATGTAAGTTGCATAATTCGCCCACTTACACATGTAGCAATGGACTCTCCTGTTGAATTTTACCTCACATATTTTCATCTTCTTTAAAACACATGATTGAAATTTAGACCAAATTTGGCGTAAATGATCCTTAGGGGGAGGCAGGGAAAAAATACACAAGGGCTCAGGGTGATTTTGCCCCCGAAATGGCAAAGGAGCCCCCGAAATGTGTAAAAGAGCCCCCATAAATTGCCATAGGGTTCAATGCAAAAGAATAATATATGGAAAGCTCTGAAACAGAAAAAGCAGCCCCCTAAAAGAAAATTTGCATTTTATCCCTGGCGGGAGGGAATGAAAAGTTTCTCAAATGGTCCGTGTGTGTGTGTGTGTGTGTGTGTGTGTCTGTGTGTGTGTCTGTGTGTCTGTGTCTGTCTCTGTCTATGTGTGTGTGTCTGTCTGTGTATGTATGTGTGTGTATGATAGTGCATGTGTCGTTTGTGTGATGGTGTGTGTTGTGTCAGTGTGTGTGTGTGTGTGTGTGTGTGTGTGTGTGTGTGTGCGTGTGTCGCGCGTCGTGTGTGTGTGTGTGTGTGTGTGTGTGACGCGTCGTGCGTGTGTGTGTGTGTGTGTGTGTGTGTGTGTGTGTGTGTGTGTAACAATGTTATCAGCGACAGATGTGGACGTGTTTTGAAATACATGATTGGACGGGTATACGTGGAAACATATATAGCCATTTTGATCCGAAAATGTGTAAGCCCTGTATTAATGGTCAGTTATTCACAAAAGGAGGATCATTGCCAATTCTTCAAATCACCCTTTGCAGACCTAGACGAAATCCCTTCAGATTTTGGATAGTAAGTGGTGAACTGTCATTACAATGTGGACACCATGCTCGTACAGTTACTTTCAAAATTGACCCTAAGAAGTAATCATACTTCAATCTAAAAATACCATAAACAATTTTGTCATGTTTTCGCCACCCTAAACAACTATTTCCAAATCTACACGCACCCGAGCTGTTGTAAAAGTATACCCTTTCAATTTAAAAAGAAGTCGCTTGAAATAAGGACGGTACCCAGTAAGCAGTGACAGACAGTCTGACCATTTCTCCGGAAAAAGGCATCAGTAATTTCGACAGGAGCGCTGACTCACGTCTGCATTGGTTGTTCCCCCCTTTTTTTACGTCATCATAAACAGGGGCGATGTCACGGGGGGAGGAGGCGCCATCGGGGGGGGGGGGTGCCGCCCCCTAAATTTTCAAAATTTATAAAATCAGACTTTTCGCAGTGTAATTAATGAAATGTAGGTCTTTTTAACGTTTTCGCCCCCTAATGGTTTTCGCCCTCCCTCAGATTTTACCCTGGTGCCGCCCCTGTCATCAACCACTCTGAAGCCACGGGGGGGGGGGGGGCGGGACCAATATTGCCCGCCCCTATTGTTTTCAAAGTAATGACAATCACAGCGGTTTAATGTTTGAGGCAAAGTTTCTCCGACCCGCCCCCTTGGATTTTCCGTTAAAGACATACGAAGGCACATCAGATCGATTTGTTGTTTTGTCGTGTTTCGAAACCGGTTTCGGCCAAACCTGAGAGACCCACTGAATAGCTATTTTTTTAATTTGTTTCATTATTATTTATGCTTGTCGCGTTCGCCTGTTTTGGGCCGCGAGCGGATATGATTTGGCCTTCGTGAAGCAGGATCCCATCGCCCCTATATTTTACACTAGCTCCTCACCTGCCCTGACGTTACCCTTCGTGATTCCTACATCATCTCTCATCACCGACAAAACAAATGAGGTTCCTTGGTTGAGGACTTCCTAACAAACATCGCTTTTTTCAAGATTCGAGATTTCATTCATTCACCATAAAACATAATACATATATGAAGTCAACCAATAAAAATTCTTTCGAAAAGGTGAATTATACTTCATGAAAATAATGAATACTGCATTAACTCCCATAACACAAAGGTACAAGCATTGTCTTTGTCCTACAAGTATTAAAATGAAAGAGATTATTCAGAGAGGTGAAATGTGATGCATATAACAGGTTATTTGTGTTAATGTTTTTCTTGTTAATTTTCTCTATACTGTTTTGTCGGCCTGCTTTTGTTCGTCAATCATTTTATATTTGCCCCACTAAAAGGCCTTAGCTGGTTAGTTAGTTAGTTAGTTAGTTAGTTAGTTAGTCTATTATTTATTTTTATGTTTTAGCACGTTTGGTTCAGAAACGAATCTGCTGTTTTTCTAAGATCACGCCATACCCTGGCTGCTGACGACAGTGTGGTAACCCGTCATTTCCATTATACTCTCTTGTCGGTGTGTGTGTTTTTGCCTCCCGCTACCCCCCCCCCCCCCCCCCACCAAAAATGTATTATGTAGAAGAAGAAGAAAAGAAAAGACGGAGGAGAAGAAGAAGAAAGAGAAGAAGAAGAAGAAGAAGAAGAAGAAGAAAGAAGAAGAAGAAGAAGAAGAAGAAGAAGAAAGAAGAAGAAGAAGAAGAAGAAAAAGGAAGAACAGAGAAGATCATGATGATGAAGATGATGGTGATGATGATGATGAGGAGGAGTGATGTGTTGTTTGATGATATGATGAGATGATGATGATGATGAGAATTGATGATGATGATATAAATTATAAAAGTATTATTGACATAGGGTAACCTCTTCATTAACAAACACTGCTCTCCCATAAGGCCCTGCAATTATAATTATCTCCACCAGGTCCCTATTTCACTCCTAGGTGCGAGGCAGCGATATGGATAAATCGCCTTGCCGAAGAACGAAAGTGCGCATGGCGGAAATCGAACTCCAGCACACAGCGAACAATCCACTATCACAGCAAAGAACCTCGGTGTTAAAATTTAAACAAGTCCCTGGTGTTAATGCGGGAAGACACCATAAATTCCACATTGGTGTTAACTTTTCAGTGTTATATAACAAATAATATGGTTATTTTACCACTTTAGGAAATATTTTCACACTCATTACTGTTAGGGTCAGACTCCTGGCTGAATTTCTAACAGCCGAACGACTGGTGATCAGTTCTTGTGGTGGATGATTTAGAATGTGATCAGTGTAGCACCCAAGAACATGTTCCAGTCGTTCGTAAATTCATTTGTAACTTAACGAACGACTTGGTGAAACATCCCCAGGGTTTTCATTCCTGAGCCCACTTTTCCCATCAGGTACGCCGACGGTGGAGCACGTGAATGAGCGCGATGAATTATTGCGTGAATATTATGAATGGATGTATTTGCGTACCATGATGCAAGTTTATATTTTACGCGCATTTCCTACGCGAATGTCTGCCTGTGCACATGCGCCCGCCGCGCCAATGCAACTATACGCGCCTGATGAATAGCTTGACGCGCGCTGATCAACTCTACTCGAGCTTGTGGGGAAAAAGAAATTATCATTTCAGCACGATTTTAACATACTCTCTGTGCTGTGTCTTTTAAACTACGCAATATTTTCTTATTTTGCTTGATGAATGAGATATATAAGTTGTCGATAAATGAATTAGGATGACGACGCATCGTTCATCGTAATAACAGACCTATATTTATATCGCTTGACACGGTTCACAATGGGTTGAATGCACAGTAGTCAGTAGTGTCCTCCGCAAGTAGTGATACTGCATCACCATGGAAGAACATACATCGAAGAAACCCCCTGATGGAATCGACGCAAACGGAACTACTACCGGAAGTTCAAGAGGCCCGGAAGTCCACCGGCGACGGAGTAGCTCCCTCTGCCACCAGCCAGCGAACCCGCTGTTCGATAGCAATAACGCGCGATCGATTTCATCGGGTTTACATCTGCGCGGTGACGAGTTGGACATCGAGTCGGACTTGCTCCTGAGCAGCGACAGCGACCTCAACGGCTCCGAGTTTAACGTCGCCACGACGACGACGGAGGACGAGGAACTGAGAAGTCTCGCCGCCGAGGTCATCGAACTTCAGGTCCTGAGCACCTCGGTGCCGAGTGAGGGCGGGTGTCAACATCGACGGTCTGATCCTCGTGGCGACGACGAGGTATCTTACGACTGCGAGGTGCTCAATTTCCAATTCGAGGCACAGAGTACCGTTCGACAGACGTTCCGACGACATCCAGCGAACTGTCATTTTAATGGGTACGTCAGGCGTATTTCTTTTTGTCGATTGTATAAATGAAAACATTGGAAATCTCAACTCAAACTCAAAAAATAGAAGAAGCAATTTTTGATAATTTAATTTTGCATATTTGCATAGGCCTATCAGATCTTGAGTCTGTTCTGGTGAGTGATACATTCATTGACGAATAATTTACTGGATATCCTAAGTTTTATTTATATATAATTATTAATGACATTTGTAAGCATGTCGTATTTTATCGCTGAGAAATTTCTTTCAGGAACTACAGTTAAGTATTGTGTCCAGCCGGTTAATTTTAAAGCCCAAGTGTAGTTTTGGTCAATCAGACAAAATTTTTGTCAATCTTTCACAAAGTATTCTATTGTCTCCCCAGATATCAAAAAACAACATCAAACCTGCTGAAAAGTGATTTAAGTGACAAATTATGATGTTTAGAATGATTAAAAGAAAGCATCTGGTGGAATGTACATTACCTATGGGAAATCTCGGGGTCCCCCCTCCCGACATTTTATATTTTGAGTCATTTCTCAAAAAAAGGGGGAGGGTTTCAAAGCGAGCCATTTTCAGGGCATTGATAGATCATATAGGTATATCTAAAAATATAATTGCAAAGAATTTCATTTTTTACCATTTACCAAAACCCAAGTATAGTTTTGGTAAATGGTGAAAAGTGATATATTTTTGCTATTGTGTGTTTTAGACAGTCCTAATGTCATGAAAATTACACGCTCAGAAATGTTTCCATTTTTTTTCGAAAAGGATTTTTAAAAAACCGGTCGGGGCCCCGACATATACTGTACCTGCTCTCCAATAATTTTTTTAAAAATCACAATTTGCCACAATAAACAATTTCAGTACCTTTTATGTTGTTATTTGATTTCTGGGGTGACGATACGTGTAGAATTCTTTGTGAAAGATTGCTGAAAACGTTGCATTTCGACCAAAACTATACGCGGGCTTTAAACCTTAGAGAGTCAACCATTTGTAGCTCATCAAGAGGATTCATCTAATCAAGTGACAAATTTAATTATACATATCTGCGAAAGTGTTACACATCAAAACAGTGTCTGTATTAAGCAAGCAAAACGTAACAGGACCATTAGTCAGCCCGAGCTAGTTTTCATCTCCTTTATATTCCACTCCTATAGGAAATCGCCACGACAAAAACGTTACTGAATATACGGCCAGATCGGCAAACGTTGCGGCAGACACCAGAGGAACGGACTACGAAACTGAGAAACAAGTCGACGCCAAGTCAAACTGAAAAAGAAAAAAGTTCGAATCCAGTCGTTCTCTGGCCCGAAAACCGCCGAATGATGCCGAAAATTGCAGCATACAGATCTTCCGACCAAGCCGTGCGAATTCGGCCAGACGCGCCGCCTTTCGTCGAACATTCCGATGGTGACAGTGGAGGTATGTGTCACATTCGCGCCCCCTACCGCGATGCCGATCGAGAAAGATCCACCACGATGCAGCGCCGAGTGGCGTATTACCGGAAGGGGAACTGCAGGAAAAGATGCGTGACGATGATGATACGATGATGATGACGAAGGTGATGTCGATGATGATAACGGCAACGAGGAGGAGGACGATGCATGCTGAAGATTTGCTGACCAGTGTGTTATCAACCTGTGGTTCGGACAGTTGAAGGAGCGAGGTCAGTATGTATTGGGTGTAGCGTTGAGGCGTTTATTGAGGATTCATCTGCTCAGCAAAGTAAAGCCCCACCTTTTTTGTTGCAATGAGTAAACTAAAATGTCATGCAGACGTTTTGGTTGTTGTTGTTTTGTTATTACTATCGATAGCGATGCTGATGCTGGTGGTGGTGGTGGTGGTGGTGGTGGCCATGGTGCAGGTGGCGGTGGAGATGGTGGTGGTGGTGGTGGTGGCGATAGCGGTGTTGGTGGTGGTGGTGGTGGTGGTGGTGGTGGGGATGATAGTGGTGGCGATAGTGATGTTGTTGTTGGTGGTGGTGGGGATGATAGTGGTGGTGGTGGTTGTGGTGGTGGTGGTGGCGGCAGTGGTGGCGGGGTGGCGGTGGTGATAGTGGTGGTGGTGGTGGTGGTGGTGGTGGTGAGGATAATGGTGTTATTGGTGGTGTTGGTGGTGGTGGCGGCGGTGGTGATAGTGGTGGTGGTGGTGGTGGTGGTGGTGGTGGTGGTAGGGATAGTGGTGGGGATAGTGGTGGTGGTGGTAGTGGTGGTGGTGGTGGAGGAGATAGTGATGGGACGGGTGGTGGTAAAGGTGGTGTGAAAGTAGTGGTGGTGATGGTGTGGAAGAAGAAGAGGAGGAAAGGACTGGATCGAGGAGGGGAGCAGGACTGGAAGGGTTGGACTAGAGAGTGGAAGATGAGGATGAGGATGATGATGATGATGATGATGATGATGATAATGATGATGATGATGATGATGATGATGATGATGATGATGATGATGATGGTGATGATGATGACGAAGTTGATGATGATGATGATGATGGAGGTGGTGGTAGTGGTGGTAATGATGAGATGGTAATCATCATGATAACAGTGAGGACAGGGAGGAGGTGGAAATTATTGCATATTGGTGATGTGTTTAGACACAATAAGAAACATCAACTTTTAAAAACAGGGTAGGTTTTTATATATGAGTGTATCTTTCTATTTTTCTTTCTTTCTATGTATGTATGTATCTTTAGTTGACACAGGCCAGTGATTCTACCCCATCATGTCGGATATGTTTCCTTTCCGACGATTCGGAGTCTCGGTTGGTCAGTCCTTGTTTATGTTCGGGCACGGTCAAATACTTGCATCAACACTGCATCATCCGCTGGATAGCAGAAAACGGGTCCGCAAATTGTGAACTATGCGGATATCGTTATCGGATTCGGTCTCTATCGACACGCAATATATTCCAAGTAAGTGCGTTGCGGTAGGGTGAATTCACAAAAGAGGAGGAAGATGATGATGATGATGATGATGATGATGATGATGATGATGATGATGATGATGATGATGATGATGATCATGATCATGATCATGATCATGATGATGATGATGATGATGACGACGACGACGAGGATGATGATACAGAAAATAATGATAATGATGATGATGGTGATGATGATGACAATGATACTGAAGAAGAAGGGTAATTATTGGATCCTGGTGATGTGTTCAGACTAAAAAACGAGACACATGAAATATTATGAGATTAAAAAAATAGTGTTCTTTTATTATTTTGATTTCTCTGCAGTGGAAACGCATCAAACTGACCTTTTTGGACCGTATGCATCTGCTACTCGGTGCCAGCTGTTTCTTGTTCGTTGTTGCATCGTTGACCTACATGCTATGGGCGACGGTCAGCTCTCATCCGGCTGCTGTGGTAACCAGGGAGTCTGTCGCGTCCGAGATACTCTTCCCGGTCTACGCGTGCCTCGACGCGCTCACGTTGTGCGTGTGCACGTACGAAATGAAGAACACGGTCAAGAGACTTTGGCGGCGATGGCGCGCGTTGAATTCGGGTTTCGAGGTGTTGGATAAACCGATCACGCGCAGGCGCGATGCGGGCGGCGATCAGGGCGCTGATGCAGGCGGTGATGCAGACGATAATACAAGCAGGGATACCAATAGCGAGGTTTGTGAGGAAGTCGACAACCAGGCCGATGGCGATGGGACAGCCGCGGCCGCACACGTCGATTGTCACGACGGGAACCAAACTTGCAGTGTCTCGACGATCCAAGAAATGCGCGAATCTTTGATCGAACAGCAAAAATTGGACTTAACAGACGACCAGTGTAACTTACTAACGCTAACGAGCCACGATCCATTAACTTGCTTTGAAAATGTAAAAGTCGAAGTTGGACCTGATAATTTGGAAACGAGACAGTCTGATTATGTGGAAATAACAGTCTGATCATGATGATATAAATTCAGATGTAAACTGCAATACTTTTACAGTACCTTCATGAACCACATGGGCCCTATTCCATAAAACTTTTACCAGATAAATTTCTGTGGTAGAATATGAAAACTCGGTTTAGCATATTAAAGTTTGTATCATTTATTTCACCATCTGGTTAAAACGCAGAGTTTTCGCTGGTACAAGTTTTATGCAACGGGGCCCAGGAAACGTAATAGAATGTATCAAAAGATCACATTTTTTATAACGATAACATCGCGATAATGAAAATGTAAATTGCACGTTATGGATTAAGCAATAAAACAATGATACTTCTTTGAAAAAAAAATATCGTTTGACTATACGGACTGGAACGTGTTTTAGGGCTGACAAATGGTTGTATTTCATATACTAAGAATCTTGCTGTCCTATTGGTTAAGAGTTTACCATGTGATAGAGCCCATCCTGATCACCCACAAGAACAGTTCGTCGCACTCGATTGTGATAGTACTTTTTTGGTTCGCCGTCCTTGTCAGTAAACGAATCCCAACCATTATCAATATTTTTAGAACGCGCAAAATAAAAGAGCGTTGCACATCAGTTGCTCGGTCGGCAGCGCGGCGCAGCAGTTACAATTTTCTTTACGTGATTGCATAGCCGTTTGTACAGAAATTATAACAACCCCAAAACATTACTCTCGTAGTAAATACCCTTTTCTTTCTATTAAGTGTACAGTTAAATGGTTTCAGATGTGAAATATAAAGCAAATAATCACATGTTGGTTTGCGAGTGGGACAAACTCGGGGGGGGGGGGGGGCACTTGACTCAGGTATATTAAAGGTAATTGACATGATTGGGGGTAGTCCTCAACTTGCGCTGAAACTACTCTAGAATCAAGTAAACTATGCAAGGATTCTCCTGTGAAAATCTTGTAGTCAAACGTTGACTCATTCTAAAATAAACAATGTCAATATCACTCGTATTACGGAAATCTGCTGTGTGGCTCTCTATGGGGCTTATTTTTATCGTCCCGGAAAAAAAATAAGATACTCCTATGTTTATGCTTGATTCTCCTTAAGTAACAAATTACAGATAAATCCTCCAGGTGGAGAGATCCACTCCTGCTAGTGTATAGTTGGTATATATTTCAACTCATTTGGTTCTTGAGGCATTTTCAAGTGTTCCCAATCATGTCACTAACCTTTAATTGGCGTACACATACGCGTTCATGGGTTTTAAAAATACCCCCTTAACAGGTTTCCATGAAAAAAACGTCCTAACAAGGATTTTGCGTGGTTTCTCATGGAAATTACCCACATAAACAGGTTTGTTTACAGGTATTGGCTAACATTTACCACAGTTAAAAAAAAATCTGAGCTACATGATTTCCCATGCTACCATTGTGTTTGATAAGGTCTAAAAATGATGCCCTGAAAAAATTGTATTTCAAAATGATTATTTAGTGCTTTAAAAAAGTGAAAATCGTAAGTTGATCGGATTCACTTGCCCAGTTTCTCCCACAGACTTACTGTGTGCACACCTACGCTATTTAAACTCGCCCCGAGTTTTAATTGTTTATTCATGCATAACTTGCCATCGGCAGTGTAACTTTACAAACTGTTTTTATTCTAGGGTGTTTATTTGTCCATATGAACACTACTATGTACTTCAGATATCAAAATTTAATAATTTTTTAAATTGGACCTCTACAATGTTAGCCTATCACTTTAAAGTATGACTCCCTAACCAGCTGCTGAACTTTTGAATTTGACAGGTAGCTACGCGGGGCGGGTTGGTCTGGTCTAGCACCTGGGGACAGCAGATTACACAAAAAATCGACCCGATTACTTTCCCCTCAGACAACCCCCCCTCCAAAAAAATACCATTTTATGCCCGCCATGTATCCACTCACCACACACACACACATTTACACAATGTGCAATTTGAACTTTGTGCCAGAGTGCGAGTGTGTGTTTGTGTGTGTATGTGTCTGTGTGTGTGCGCGTGCGTGTGTGTGTGCTCTAATAATCCGCTTTGCGGAGTTCAGCTACAGTTTACACACACTCACAGAAAGAGACCCCGACAATTTCAGGAGCTCCTAGTACCATAGTTGGTATGACATGCCTTTTGCAGTAATTCCAACAGCACATCTTTTTGAGGTGCTCCTTGAATAACTAGTAACCCTTTATTTTGTGGGTGTAAGCCCACAACCCATCAGAATGCATGGTGTGCAATTGGGCACATGACACACACACACCCACACACACACACACACACACACATACACACACACACACACACACACACACACAGACACACACAGACACACACACAGATACACACACACACACATACACACGCATCCACACACACACACACACACACACACACACACACACACACACACACACACACACGACACACACACAGACACACACAGACACACACACAGATACACACGCACACATACACACACATACACACACACACACACATACACACAAACACACACACACACACATACATACACACACATTTAGAAACGACTTAAATGAGACAGGTGTGTCAGATAATGGAAGCAAATGTATTTGCATATACAGGTAGTCTCAGATTTATTTCTCATTTCCTTTTAGGAATGCCACAACATTCAAAATTAATGATTACACACGTCGCATTATGCTGGAGCTAACCATAAATTCATAACAGCTTGGAATACAGTGCGTCCAAGAAAAAAAAGAAATCCAGATTGCTGAAGATAATTTTATATCTCAGCAACAAATTTGTAATGCAAGGAATACATATTTAGAAAGCATACTTTCTCTTCCTTCATTTAATGCCAGTTGCATAGCTTTTCACTCACACCTGACTGAGTGAAGAGGTGACACTCAAACCTCATATGCCCGAGCAACTCTGAAAATCAAACAGCCATATTTGCCATAATGCAATAATTTTTCCAGATTAAACTAGAGCTGTTCGACTGTGCACAGTTGATGGGTATGCCTCCGCAGTCCGCACCCCCATCCAATTGATGTAATTTAAAAAGCTTTAAGTTACCATGGTACATGTAGCAAGACTAATGAGATGAATAAACCCATGTGACCTTTGACCAAGTTACAGTAAAATCCAATAAGCAGTTCTTAAATTATCGTGACAATGAGCTCAATTCGGACACGAGGCATTATGACCTTTGACCTCTGACCTTTCAACTCCAAAATCCAATCAGTAAATTCGTTCCTTATAAAAGATACTTCTCCCAAGTAACATTAAAATCGGACCTGCCATACTTGAGTTATCACAGTAATGAGCCCAAATCAGACATATTTTTGGCCCAGTGACCTTTGACCTTTCAACTCCAAAATCTAATCAGTTCATTGGTGTCTCATAGTACATACTTCACCCAAGTTACATACATGTAAAAATCCAACTGGCCGTTCTCACTGTAACAAGCCCAAAATCAGACATATTTTAGGCCCGGTGACCTTTGACCTTTGACCTTTCAGCTCCAAAATCGAATCAGTTCATTGGTGTCTCATGATAATATGCACTTGCTAAATTACAACAGATAAAAACAATTATAAAATGACATATAAAATAACAATAAATATCATCACCCAGCTGGCAAAGGATTAGTCCATGGTTTTCAAGTTAGCGGTAAACTTCTATTAATATATATGTTTTAAACAAAAGTATACCCCTAACTTGAAAACCAAGGGCTAATTTCATATTTGCACTAAACAGACTGACAGAAGGATCAAAAAAGTTCACAATACTTTTGATTTCATGTGAAACAGGCCTACAGTTTTTAACTTTAATGCCCTTCAGCTTAATGCAAATCGCTGAGATATCATAATCAGTTTTCAGTATTTTCAGCTTTGTCATACTCATCATTATCATAGATACTTAATTTGGGGCCAGATCACTCATTTCTCATGTCCCGACAGGAACAATTACTGTACGCAGTACTAAGTGCATGGAGCATTTGGTATATCCATGATCATCATTAACAAAGACATGTGACCCGTCACCACAAAATGAAATAATACGTCGCACCAGTATTTTTCTCTCCAATGATTTAAAAATTAGTAGGTTTGATGTTGTGTAGAATACTTTGTGAAAGATCGATGAAAATGTGGTTTTATTTGATCAAATGTATCCTTGGGCATTAAAATCAGTATGTTTTTAACCATGACTTTAACTGCTGGGTGTGATCTCCCTCAATCTTTGTGGAAGCGAATCCAATAATTCTGGTGCAACCCTCGCAAACGCTCAATCTCCGAATGATTTGGTTTTAACACATATTTGCATAACGACATTTTGAGTTTAATCAATACATTTACATTGCTAAATTAGTTCTTGAAGATAGACAGGGGTGACGCCATGGATTAGTAATTCAAACTTCATTCCGGATTGTGTCAGCAGCCGATGAAAATCACACAAAATTGGTGAAATGCGATCAAATCTTTTATTCCCTGTTACAAGCCATGCTGCGAAGTTCTAAATACGTCGTAATTTTTGTTCAATGACTCAGGGATTCCAAAGAGTAGACTGTGATTGCAGTCGTGTCATTTGAGTGATCCAACATTTGCTCCAGCGACAGTTGCTCCAGTGACAATATCTCTGAAGACAAAGAGTTAGGGTTGCCATTGGGTTTCCAGTTCAGAATAGGGTTAGGGTTAGAGTTAGGGTTAGGGTTGAGGTCAGGGTTAGTGCATGAAATGATCGTCAAATCAAATGTCGGACAATTGTCATTTGGATTTGGTCCCCTACACAATCTAACCTAACTACAGAGTCATTTGATTTCATAACCTATGTATCGTGTCTGGGTCTTGGAGACTAGCCACGTTATCTAGATTCTTCCACCATTTTGGTAAGAGCAGGTTCTCCGCAATCTTCGCAAACCACGGACTGACTTTTAACTCCTCCCGTTCACCGGCCGCAAGGAGCTCCCGAAGTTGATCGGGGTCGACGTACCGAACGCTCTGCACCTCGTTGGGTTCTGGGGCGAGGTCAACGTCTTTTTGGATGAAGAGAATGTGGTCGATTTCGTGCTCTCCCCAGATGCCCTCGTTGGAGGGTGCCTGGTAGTGGACTTTGGTCAGATAAGTGAAGTCTTCTATAGGTACCTTCAAATACACAAGGAAAGCAACCATCACGGTTAATAAAGAAAATATTGTCAACATGTGATATCAGAGCTACATAGCAGTGCTTAGATGAACAAATAAACAACTGAGAATGCAAAAGTTTGAAAAGTTATGCTGTCACTGGCAAGGTATGTATGAATGACCATCATCCATAGGGAGGAAATGGTCACGGTGAATCCGGTCAACCTGACTATTCACAGATTTTCACTTTTCTAAAGCACTAAATAATCATTTTGAAGTACAATTTTTTCAGGGCTTCACTTTTAGACGTTGTCAAAGACACTTGGAGCTTCGAGGATTATGTAGCTCTCATTTTTTTAAAACTGTGGTCGATGTTAGCCGTTGGCTTTAAAACACAAAACTAGAAACATCACTACAATACAGTATGCTAAAATGCTGGGAGAGAAACTTGCTCTGCATGATTGTTTTTTTTTTCCACATATTTTTATTACATGTTGTCCCAGTCCCACACACATGAAAAACATGTCTCGCACATACTGGTAAAGTAAGTCATGATTCATTTTTATCACTTAGCAAGAAAGTCATGCAGTGCGTAATATATGTCTTGCATGCATCTCACAATCTTAGTCAGAATGCATTTCAAAATTATGTATTTCTGGCTTCGAGGATCTTTGTCATCTTTCATTGATTTTGAATAAATTTGCATAAATCAGCATGATAAATAAAAATTTCAAAATTCTGTGTAAAAATTTGAAAGCCTCTCCTAAGCATTATCAGATAAAAGAAACAACATCCATGTCTTACAAGAAATGAAGGAAAAGTAGCATTTTGTGTGATTTTGAAATTGCATGAATTAGCATATCTTCCAAACTCTGTGTAGAAGTTTAGAAACCCCTACGAAACCCTATCAGATAAAATTTAAAAAAATTTGAAAATCCACCCAGAATATACCGTCTCACCTGTTCTGGTTCAATGCCCAACTCGTGCTTCAGCTTTCGACGCGCGGCTCGCTTGACACCGAGGGCGTCCTTCACTTCCATTTCCTCATCAAAGTGAAGTGGATGACTGCAGCAGGTGTTGGCCCAGAAGGCTGCAGGTGGCAGACGGTGGAAGACCATGTCAAGTGAAACAAACAAGTACAACATATTACAAGTAAATAGCGTGATTGGAGGTATAGTCTCCACTTCTCTGTTTTACAAAATCAAAATTCTGTTTTTCAAATGTTTTATTTTCCACGTTACTCAAAATCATTTATATAAACACCATATATTACCAAATACTTGCATGATTCATTACAATTTACAACTCAGCATCAGTGAAATAGAGCAGCCGTAGTCATGGTAGTGAGAAAGATGGCCAACAGACGGGCCCGTAGAGGGTTTGGCTAGGGTGATTTAAGTTACTCTAATGCTCCTTAGTGGTATTATTTAGTTAAAGAATGGTTTTAGACATTTTAATATATATTTGTTTATGTTGTCATTTATCACCAAGGTTAAGGTTATTACATCAGTATTTTCCATGTTAAACTTCCCATTTCTGTGATTTTTTTTGTTTTCCCTATAGTGGAGGAATGGAGGCTTTAGTATAGTCCTCAACTTGGGGTATTCTACAATGAAGTAAACTACGTGTACGCAAGGATTCAATGGATTTTAGAGCACACACTTCACCACTTTTTAAATAAATGCAAACTTTCAAATTCCTAGATAACATTTCTTTTAAAACTGCTTTACTCATAAATTCAGGTTTCATATCTTATTTTATTTTTAATGATTATTTTAGAATTCATTCTGATATCTATTATATTGATGACACAAAGGCAATATTTTCCAACACATCTACATGTAACTTTATTTTTATAAAATCATTCTATCATATGAAGAAGCAATATTGTGGAATTCTTTAGAAACTTCATTTAAAATGCAACTACATACTCCATATTTAAATAATCTGATGAAAATTAAATTATTCAAGGTTATGTCTTTCACATTGTATTTTTTGTATCTTATGTGACTTGTCTGGATCTTTGATTTGATTTGTTTTATGTTGTTTCATGTTTTGTTTGTTTTGTGTATAATTATGTTTTATATTTCATTTTATTGTACTGATATAATTCTCAGGAATTGCTTACATCAAGTGTATGCTTTGGGGCAAATTTCTTGCACTTATTTGGAATTTTTACTATGATTTTTCCATTTGAAATAACTGTTTGCTTTGATTTATTTGATTCTGCACTCTTTGTGTTCTTTATTTCCATTTCCTCCTTAAAGTAAAGCGAATGACTACAGCAGGTGTTTGCCCAAAGGGCTACAGGTGGCAGCTTGTAAGTATGTTAAGTGAAACAAACAAGCACAACATAAAGAAAGGTTCATGATGCTTCTGTCCCCGTACAAGTTATATTACCTTCACTTTTTGTTTACGCAAAATCTTATATCAAATAGAACGCATGTTGTAGTACAAGTACAAAATAATTTCCAACATGCACACTTTCTTTTTTTACAGGTATTCAGATTTATCTATACATATAAACTTAGAACAAAAACAAAAACTAAAATATGCTGCCTTTGTTGTCAAATTTGCTCGACTCCTTGGGTTAGATACCACTCATATTTATTTAAAAATCACAATTTGTCATTCTTAACAGTTTTCATAATTTTTGGTTTTCCGCGTAACCGCGGATCACCATAGATTTCGTCAGAATCTTTATTCATGTTTCTTTCTTCCTTTTTTGTTCAGACGATATCTCAAGAACGGCATCAGCAATAATGTTGTAACTCGGCAAGGTTATTGACCATGTCAATACCTCGGCATGAGTATCCTGTCAATTACCATTAATTATCCGTGACGTCATCTATGACGTCATTAATAAAAACAGATATTTCTCAATATCTCATTATTGAAATTGAATTATGGTCCCATATTTGACCATCATAAAATTAAGGTCAAGGGTCAACTTTTGGACCTAATCACGTGCGCGTGCGCGTCACGATAGGCTAGCACGGGCGCGTCAAAATTTTTTTAAAGTTTTAAAATGCTCCAAATGACTTCTTATTAACAGCAGCATACGTTTCAGGTCATTTGGAGCATTTGGTGCACGCGCGTACGCGTGCGTTTTTTTCCGCGCGCACCCCTTTCCTGACCGAATATCGTCGTTTTTTCGATTAATTCGGATTTCTGACTGAATTCTCTATCAATTAGAACCCTTTCCCGACCACTAGGACAAAAAATACCGCTTACAGGTCCAAAAAGCGTAAATGCGCGCGCATTGCGCGCGTAGTGAATAATGCGCATTTTTAAATCACTCATAACTCGCTAGAATAATTAACGTGACCCCTAACTTTTTATTGCTTATTCTGAAATAGAGTAAATGGTGCGTAGATTAGCAATTCAGGCATCGCTTTCCTATGCAGAAGTGAATGTGACCGTCATCATGACGTCCAAAGAAAATCAGTATTTTGTCCAATAAACTCAATGACTGGAGTCAGTAACATCACAAACTTGGTACAACAGTAACTTCAGTCAAAGGTCATCAATGCGTTGCTTTATCATATGCCTGTGGGCGTCACGACGAACGCGTACGCGTACGTTTAAAAATAAGTTTTTAAATCAGTCATTTTTCTCTAGAGTAAACCATGACCCCTACCTTGTATTGCTCATTCTGATAGCCTATTATCCGTAGACAACAGTTCAGACACTACTTTGCATGCATAAACCTTGTGACGTCATCTGTGACGTCACAAAGAAAAAACGTATTTTGCGCATATCTTATGAATGGGGTGGATTAAGATAACAACATTTGGTACACAGTAACTTCAGGTTAAAAATCATCATTGGTACTAATCACAACCGTCCGCGCGTCGCGACGAACGTGTACGCGCACGCCGAATTTTCAATTTATGTTTGAAAGACAGTTTAAGGTGATGAGGGACATATTTCATCATGCAATGATAATTGATACATTGTTTGTCACATTTTCTTTAAATTTAATGATCAGAGCGGTTACGCGGATCACCAATTCGTCTTAGTGACGAATTAACATCTAGTTAATCTTGTTTTCTGATGTCTGACATGATTATAGTACCATGTTTTCCGGAAGATAGATAAAAACATGTCTTATTGGCCATACTTTTTTCAAACATAGGTTGCAGGTACAAACAAGGCATTCTTTTTTTTTATCAAAGTACCACTGTTCCCTGCAAACCAAGAAAACAATATTTTGGCATTATTCTACCATTTAGGGGATTTGCTTAGCTTCCTGGCTTTTTATACATAATTCAAGAGTTTGGGGTTACACTCTCGTAAATAAAATATGCATCGCTTTTCCTAACCGTACTATTGGCCCCTGGCAACAGAGTTCTGATAAACAGTGTTTTGACTTTTGACACTTAAAGGGGAAGTACGTGAAAGCAGAAAAATGAGAGAAACCTATTAATGAAGGTTTGGCGAAATCCATCAAAGAATAACAGGGCTATGAATTTTTAAAGTTTTAAATTTGTGACGTCACATGCGAGCAGCTGCTACACAATATAAATTCCAAATCCATGAAGTGCCATTTTCTCAGAAAATTGAAAATGATTTTACCTCTGCATTTAATATATAACCAGAAACATTATTTAATACATGCTTCTATGAAAAAAATCAATTATCATGAAGTCATGAACCATTAAAAAATTGAGATTTATGGAATTTATATTACATGGCATACACATACAGAAAGCTGCTCGCATGTGAAGTCACAAAATTAAAACTTTGAGACTTCATAACTGTATTATTCTTTGGTGGATTTTTGCAAACTAATATGTTTCTCTCATTGTTCTGCTTTTATTTAAA
>JZLH01S0617610.1:23198-33581 GCA_001188425.1 Eucidaris tribuloides
AGTCCGACACCATCTGGCAAATACAGCATGGTGAAATCTTTCTGAATATTCAAATGTTCAAACAAACTCACAATTTTGTTTGAGTTGACATATTGCAAAGTACTACAGTCATTCTGCAAAGGATGCAACTATGTTGGAAATCAGTAACCAGTCACCATATCTAGGGCCTTTCCGGTTTGACAGGTTGATCAGCCAGCCATGCAGCACTGGCATGTCCTTGACGAAGCATGAAAATGTGGGTGGGGAGATGCCATTGATAATGTGCTGATTAAAAGATTAACAAGCTTAACTTGTATCACTTAGTAAAAGTTTTTGTAAGGTAGCAATTTTCAAGACTGCCATTGGTGCATTTTCTGTAGATAGGGAAGGCACATAATACTTTAAAGCCACAGGTTAACAATGGCCACAGTTTTAAAAAATGTGAGCTACATAATCTTCCATGCTATAAGTATCTTTGATAAGGTCTAAAAACAAAGTCCTGAAAAAATTGAATTTCATAATGATTATTAAGTGCTTTAAAAAAGTGGCAATCTACGAGTACTCAGGTTGACTGGATTCACCTGCCCATTTCCTCCCATAGACTTACTGTGTGTAGATCTAGGCTATTCTATACTCCTTCGCAATGGAAATTCATGGGCAATGGTCATTCATGTATATCTTACCAGTGGCAGCATAACTTTCCAAACTTTTGGATTCCAGGGTGTTTATTTGTCAATTTAAGCAATACTATGTAGCTCTTTTAAATTCAAGCTTCACAATGTTATGTCTTTAACTTTTAGTATGTATAAGTCACATGTAGCTTTCCAGGTGTTTTTTTTTTTGTAGCTGATATGTTGCGAAAGATGCTGATATTACACACTCACATCCCAATATAAAAGCACACACAGACACAAACACACTCAAAAATATAAACACAAAATAAAACACAAAGACACACATAAAGAAACACATAATGATACACACACAAACATACAAAGTACACACACAAATGATCTGTGATTCAACATTTCAGACAAGAGGTGCTTTACACGCACAAAACATGTGTAATCTTTAGGGACAGGAATGTCTCTGCTGTCGCTTCAGTTACCATTTATATCACAATAACGGAAGCGCAAAGGCAGATTGAAGTGATTTCTGCAGCAGCTGTACCGTTTTTGTCCTTTAATGTTTCTAATCCCGTTAGGATATACCTCATTATTTATCCATCTCTAAGTGTTAATCTTTGCAAAAGTCACCGAGATGTCTCTGGGGTAAAGAAGATGACAGAATAGTTCTTCTATATTGCTTTTTCTCCCGCAGACTAAAAATATCAAAAGATTTTTGAGATATGATTTATTCAACATTTGCAATTTTAATCCATGTTTGATTATAATGAAATTCCTGACTCTGTTCTTCTGATAAACCCATTTACATGTAAAAGAATGGTTGCCATAATCTAATCTCGATGCAGGTATGTTTATTGTGCAGAATTGTGTTAGATAAAATGATAATTGGATACAAATTGAACTACATGTAAAACTTTTTAAAAGTTTGGCAATTTGTTCTTTCTTGATATTGTTACAACTTGCCATAATTTTGTGAAGAAAGAAAGTAATTTCCTTTAACCTGTAAGTATGAGTTAACATGCTTTGTTGTCTATGGAAAATGTGTATTATAGTGAAATTAATTAAATCGTCTCCAACGAGGTAATCTCTACATCTCCACACAGCATTAAAAATTCACACATGGAACCTTTTACAAATGTAATTCAGTCAACAAAAGTGATAATCTAAACAACAAAATAACACAAATACACACAACAACACACACACAATACACAATACACACACACACACACACACACACACACACACACACACACACACACACACACACACACACGCACGCACACACACACATATTGTCAAAGTACGTATTTGAATGTTCCCTAGTATTAATTGAGGTTGAGTTTTTCAAAACTTTTGGGCTAAAATGGGGTAGAGGGAATTAATCAGTTATGAAGGAGAGCCTAATAATGTCTCACTTATTTCCATCGGCACAAATTGCACACATACATGTACAGCGAATTGCACCAAATGAATTTCATTATACTCTCAAGGACAAAGGAAATATCATATCCTATTGTTAATATGATGTCCTTATCCAACCTTACCACACACTCAGGTCATTCACCTTACCCTTTTCTTTCACATACTTGTATCCTATTGAATTATGTAACACCTGGCCAAACCTGTGGCAAGGACATTCTGTTATGTCATATTCTTTTTGAAGATATCATTCCTAACATGAGGAACAGCGATCATAATCTATTGCTTGATTAACAGATCAAGATGAATGTTTTACTTTTCAATGGGTAGGAGATTAAATTAAAACCAAATTTATAAGGTCTACCACCCACATTCCATAATTTCTCTGACCTTTAATGTAAATTACGGCAATAAAAACTTAATTAAAGATAACTTTCCACTATTCGAACATGTAGTACATACCTCTTCGTTTATACATGATTTAACCCCTAACAAAATGTATTCACAACAATTTCCTTTCTGCCAGTCAACATAACGGCTTCGTTTAATTGGACGTGCCAAACATAGCAGAGTCACTCTTCCTGAAGAAAATGGGAGGGGCTGCAAACCCTAGTTTGACGGTCAAGTGATATTTTGGAGCATTAATTTCCTTGCCAAGTGCCTCTCGTCTCAGTAGGAGACCTTAGTCATGGGCCCCAAGTGGAGGTTGAACATGAGGGCTAACAATTGCCTAGACATAAGAACATTTTGTGTTTTCGATAAAAAAGGCAAAAAATAAAAACAAAAAAAATTAGCAGTTAGTAGCAGTATAATTATCATTTCTATTATTACTACTGTTTAATATCATCAATATTACACATGATGATGATGATGATTAGTAGTAGTAGGAGTAGTAGTAGTAGTAGTAGTACTATTGTTGTTGTAATTATTGTAAAATGTTGATGTCATTTTTTGCCTGTAAATCCTTGAAAAGGTGTGGAAAACTTTCAGTTTAGGTGGATTTTATGCCCATTTTAACCAAACCTTTCAGGAAATGTGTATTCATTTGTTTCGAGCAGGAATGCATGCACCTCCTGGAAGTTTCTCATGTTATAGAAAAAATAAAACAAAACAAACTTCTAAATTTTTAAGGCATTCTTTACATCGAAGGTGCAAAAAAGTATTTTAAAAATCATTTACAAGAGTAAACATTGTGCAAAAAGGTATGATGGGAGCACACAAAAATCTATAATTCCTCATGAATATTGTGCATAACAAATTGTTTTGTTCATGAATTGTTTACCTTTGACTTTCATGTAGTGTAAAAACTGTAACAAAAATTTTTTTTGTAAAGATTGGCAGAAGTTGGCAGGGATTTCAACTACACTGCTGTCGTGTGAGTACTGGTCCTATTAGTGAAGGGAAATTAAAATCATATGTTCCTGTAATATCAGGACATTTTTAAAAACAGGAATAGCATGTGTTTCAGACCAATTACTACAATCTAAATCCATGTATATTACATTCCTTATCTTATTTTGGAATTGCATGCCAAAGAATGATCGAAAGTGCATAAACAACTCCAGTAACATGTCTGGCTATGTAGAGCAGTGTCTGGACATGACAGCATTGATCAGGAAGTTTGTCAATGATGGTGAAAGCAATTTGATAAATTTGTATAGCTTAAAAATTGATAAAGCATACTGCTGTCTTATTCGACCCTAAAAAGTGCATGTTGGACTAAGCATTTTTTTAATGCTCATTGAAGTCCAAACAAGTTATCAAAGCGAGAGGCATTTACACACGGAACACAATCTACACATTTACAAGGTTAACCCTTTGGAGACTAGAATGAGACATCTTGGGATGGGGGTCTATGGAGAATGAGGGTTATATTGAAGTCATCTCCAACCGGTTTAGCATATTTGTACTGACACGATGAGTGCTAACGTCCATGATTTTGGAATAGCTCTTGGCTTCTGAGGCTCCTTCACACATTGACTGTTGTAATTTTCCTGTAGAATTTCCAGAAATCAGACTGTATTACTTGAAACATAACATATAGCTAAGGGATTCTTGCAGGAAAGATGTATTGTAGTTTTTTTGGGGGGATGTCCCTTTAACCTCTAGTTTCTCTTATATGTGTTTAATATAAAAACAATACTGTATTTATTACATTTGCTACACAGGCTTTAATCAAAAACTTGAAAGAAAAACACATTTTTCTGAAACAGGAACAATCTGGATTTCCATTTACATCTACAAAACTTGCATACCCTGTCATAGTACTCTCACTTCTGACTAACTTGCAGATCAATGAAAAATCTTACATATTAATAATAAAGAGTGATGGCAGACTTGAGTCTTGAGGTCATCTCAAAAAGTTACAGATTAGCCTTGGAGTCAAAACACTCTCAATTTCTACAAGGCCTGTGCTATTTGAGTCATCCACACATAGATATATCAACAATCTATTAACCCGTTGCCTCCGAGATTCTGAAAATCCCATAGAGTTAATACAGGGCAGATCCGGTTCCCGTAGTCAACGGGTTAATAAGGATACACATATATTTGCCAAGTTCAAACTCTCCATTTTCTTGACGAATAAAATGCATTTGTGACTAATATCATACAAAAATATATTGAAGGCTAAATGCAAATTTGTTGAAGTATGAATCCACTTGTTTTGTTTCCTTTGTCTAAATACAATAAAAAAAAAATCCATTTCAGTTACACATATGGGAATTATTTATATGATGTGACAGCGATAAGGTGGTTCTATAGGCTGTTAAGACCCTGAGAACAGGTTAGTAATTGTCTCTATTTTTTAAAGGGAACAAATCTTGCAGCACCTGTACCTGATGTCTGATTATCAGATGCTACTAGCTGCCACCTGGGTCCTAAGGGCCCAGCTGATCGATACAGAGAGCACGTTCTAATGGTGCCTAGTCTAACCATACCAGATTGATTGCATAAAGAGAAAAAGGTAAATAATGCCTGTGAAAGAGGCCATTGTATCTATTTCTCTTCATGGTCAAATGAACAGTCTTTATCATTCATGACACGTTCATATCCACAGCTAGGTTTGTCTAGTTAAGAAGTGAATGAACTTCTTAAACTGTTACAGAAGTCCTTCCTCTGTAAAAATAGCAGATTTTCACACTAAGGGTAATGACCACGTATCCCTGTTCAAGAATGCCGGGGTTTAATGATGAACTACATGTTAATGCTGGAACATTTGGGAGATACATTGTACAGTATGTCACCTACTATCCAACACAGTACAGGAAAGCATATACTTTGAAACAATTACATGGTTTCAATCATTAGATCCTTAGATGCCATAAGGTATATGCCACTAATATGTGTTTCTTTTATCCTGATTTCTAAGGTTGTTCATTTTATTTATGTAGGGGAGACTAATTAAATGAATTGACCCCGGCTGCTGCCCCCCCCCCCCACCCCAATATTCTTTCAACAAATTGCATGTCTGTACAATATACTGTACAACATACTTCATCACTAAAGAGGCCACACTAAAAACAAATAAATAGATAAACAGAGATACATAAATATATGCATACATACATACATACATACATACATACACATACATGTACACACATACATACATACATACATACATACATAAACAGATGAATAGATAGATAGATAGATAGATAGATAGATAGATAGATAGATAGATAGATAGATAGATAGATTACATAAAATAAATAAATTTATAAAATACCTTAGCATTCACTCCATATATCAAATACAGACAAGAATGAAAGTGTGATATTGAAAACATGTGCGAATCATTTGTTTCTATATGGTAATAATCATCAACTATCTTACCAAGATGTGAATATTGTAAGTATGAGACAAAAACATATCAACACTTAAAACGATACTCACTCAAAAAGAACTTATGGCACTAAAAATAGGGTATGCTTTACATTATCATCACATTCTTTCATATTTGTTGGGATAGACTCAGGACGGATATAACTAACATGTTAAAAATAGTTCATCATAAAATGTTGATGAAGGAAAAAATTAGCAGCTTAGTAAATTCTCTGCAGAAAGAGTCATTTCCATTACATGATGACAACTGGAAAAATATCTAATCCACTTAAAAACCAGTAAAGTGTGATTTTTTTCGCAAACAAAGTTCAGTCAAACTTTCATCGACAAAAAAAAAAAACTTCTTTCATAACAATGATTGAGTCAGGAGTTAGTCAGGGTCTAAGCTTTGATCTGATGATGAAAGCTTTATGAGAGGGTATACCCCCGGGATTATGTTACATAAGAGGGTCGCTTTAAGTGCAACAGGAATGCCTGAATCACACATTCATTTTTAACACTACCAGAGATTACCTAACTGACATTTGTTACCACAATGAGTCATGGCCAGCTACACACACAATCACTACTGGATGGAAATAGCAAACACATGTTGGTATCTTTATGCCATGCCAAAGGATGAGAAATTGGCATAAAATGATGTGAAAGTTCTATACATGAACACTTTGCATGCTACTATTTCCATAAACTTAACATGTAGCTTCCTAAATTTTCTTGATTTTTCACATATTTAAAATACAGATCAATGAATTCACTCAGACCAAAATCCTGATGGCACATTATTCTGAATGAATGAAAACACAGAAAGTTTGAGTCATTAGTAAAAGTTAAAGCAAGGGGCAAGTTGTATTAAGGACATACAGATTTTACTTGTTAACATTAAGCCTAAGCAATTCTTGGGGGGGAATCAGATTAGGGTAGGTATATTGGGATTTTTATGTTAGTTCCTCTCCTTGTGTTGAACTGTATTGAAAATAATCAAATTTTACGTTCAGCACACACAATATTCAAGCATCCATATCACTCAAATTGACACCAATTTAACCTGCTGGGGATGGTTTGATTTCACTATAACATGCATTTTCCATAGATCCCAACACGAGTTAACTCGTACTTAGTCTCCAACGGGTTGAAACTCATTCAGTTTGCTTGCATATTATAAGAGGAAACACTTATGAACAGTTTTGTTCGCTTAAATGCATAATACAATTTTTGAAATCTAAAAGAAATTGCAGGGTAGGGGATATTTTTAGGGTAGGTTGGGTTACACCAATACAACTTGTATTTCTATCTTATTTTTTTGGGCCTTAATTTGGGGAAGTTTGATGTTGTTGTTTCATATTTGAAGTGACAATGTCATAATTTTGGAAGGATTGCTGAAAAAAAATTAGGATCAACCAAAACTATACCATGGCTATACCATTTCTTTCACGTTTTAAACTCACTTATGGACCTAATAGTGTGTGAAAGACATTTACCATTATCAGATTATTAGATAGGATACCAATTCAAGTTTTGGAGCTTGTAATTTCCATAAATAATTTAATGAATTACCAGAATGAAATATATATGACTGGAATGCTATTTTTTTCCCCACAAAATTTGTGTCTTACCTTTTTGAAACAACCTTTGTGTCCAACCTTTTTGAATCAACCAACTGAGTAAAAAGTTATGAAGCACTGCAAACTTGTTTAGGCAAAACAATGCACCCTTGACACGGTCTCAAAATAAACCTGGCACAGGGCATAATTAGGGTTTGGTACAATGGGGATTAGCACAATGGCATGGGGATTCTCATGTGGGGGCATATTAATCCATTGGCTGCAGAACCTGGTCATGCCCTATGTTAACTCTAAGGAAATTACAGAATATAGGAGGCAATAGGTTATGAAAAATGACACTGACATGATCTACATCTAAGTTACTAATATGGAATTCCAGTACACCTCTAATTTGGATGACCCCCCTGTTTTGCATAACGACCATGACATGCTTAAAATTTGCTTAAATTTCAACAAACTTCCAGCAATAATTTTCTTATCTAATGTAATACTCCTTCAAGATTTCTGTCCCCTTTACTTTCAAATATGCTAGAGGGAAATTTAACTCAAGACATTAATATTACCAGTAGACACAAAAATGTTATTTGACTTATGTTTGTACATTTCTGTGTGTTAATACTAACAAACTTCATAATAAAAGACAAAGTCAGTCATTTATCAGTGCAAAAGTTCCAAGTTAAACATGCTGGTATATCATTAGTTGAGCGTTTTTTTTTTTTTTTTTTTACGACAGCACTATTTATAGCTTCTGTGTAATATAGTATCAGTATCTTGTAGCAGTTTTTGTAGAAGCTATAAAACCAGAATATACACCCTTCATCAGGATATTTCAACTTTCCCTATGCGAGGCCAAAATGAAAAGTAATTATGATTCACAGGAAACTGATGACACCTGGAATTTGATGTCGGTTGGAAATATCAAAGATGGATGAAACCTTAGATTTTAGTAGATTCACTTGAACAAGGAAAGAAAGATCTGATCGGAATTTGAACTTGAATGTCAGACTCTCTACCGACCATGGACATATGTGACTGATTAAGATTTACTGTGTATGTATGTATGTGTGTGTGTGTGTGTGTGTGTGTGTGTGTGTGTGTGTGTGTGTGTGTGTGTGTGTGTGTGTGTGTGTGTGTGTGTGTGTGCGTGTATTTGTGTGTATGTGTGCATGCATATTTGTGTGTGCATGATTAGGTGTGTCTGTGGGTGGGTAGGTGTGTTTGTGTGTTTGCTTGAGCATGTGTGTGTACGGATGTGTGTATATGTGTGTGTGTATATGTATATGTGTCTGTGTGTCTGTGTGTCTGTGTGTGGGCCACATCTGTTCCAGCACCCCACTCCCCTCCCCTCTCCCTCCCCCTGCCCCTCTTAACACTTGTGCTGTTGACATAAATGCATACCAGGGAGTCCTATAGCCAATTAGTATTACTCATGATGATTCATTTTAACCGTAAATACAGGATAATGGGACTAAATAAAGAATCTGTGTTTTCTAAGTATGTCATGAATGCTAAATCGGTTTTGTGTATTATTCTTGATAATTGAAGTTTTCCTTGTACCCAGCATAGGTTGACAATTTTGTTTTGGGTTGTTGAAGGGGTACAAGGGAAGCGAAAGCTGAGATAGATTCGTGAGGGAGTCTTGCTTATTTATCTTGAGTCCTTTTTCTATCATTAATTACAAACTTTATTGATAAAATTTTCAAAGTAAAAATTAGTGCCCCAAAACAAGCCATTCGTATTTTAACTGCAGTTATGCAAAGAATGACATCAAATGCAATGTGATAGTAGTAAACTGTAATTCTAATGATTGATTTTGACACTATGGGTAAACTGGTCATTTTAGAGAGTGTTACACTAGTCTGTGTGTGTGTGTGTGTGTGTGTGTGTGTGTGTGTGCGTGTGTGCGTGTGTGCGTGTGTGCGTGTGTGTGCGTGCGTGCCTGCGTGCGTGCATGCGTGCGTGCGTGCATGCGTGCGTGCGTGTGTGCGTGTGTGTGTGTGTGTGTGTGAGTGTGTATGTATGTGTATGTGTGTGTGTGTGTATGTGTGTGCGGGGATGTGCTACAAATGATTTTTTTTTCCTTCGTTCAATAATTCTATTAAAGGACAGTGACATGATAACAATAAAAGTTCCTCTCAAACCAAACTGGTAGAAAGATATTAATGCATACACCACCTGGCTTATCTTAAATTTGTTTACTCAAGACAAATCAAGTATGAACATAATTTTGATTCTCTCAAGCCTTGATAGAAATAGATCCCATAGAGTGTTACACAACAGATTTGTCTGTCACAAGGCATAATTTTATCTTAGAACAATTTGATTTTTTACTACAAATTTTTAGCAGTAGAATCCTTGCACAGTTTACTTGATTCTAAATTAGTTTCCCAACAAATTGAGGACTACCCCCAATCATGTCATTTAGCTTCAATATGTACTGGAAGTTCAAGTTCACTGTAATTTACATGAGGAAGTAACCATAATTGTGCAATTAAGGCCTAAAATAGCTGCAGTTTCATGGATTTAAAATGGTTCTGGCAACCCAAGCTGTCATGTTTTTGTTTCTCCCTCCATGCAAACATGGTTGTACCTTCAATTGTTCTGATATAGCTATAATCCAATTTATGACCTGATATTTTGAAACATATCCATTTCTTTCAAATACTGGAAACAAGACTTAATTTCTGCTTGCTGATCACTTAAAGGTAAATGACATGGTTGGGGGTAGTCCTGAAATTGGGGTAAAAATTATTCTATGATCAAGTAAACTGTGGAAGGTTTCTACTGTGAATTTTTTTTGTAATCAAAAGTTGACTCATTTTAAAGAACTGCCATTATGTCTTGTGACAGACAAATGTGTTGTGTAGCTTTATTATGGTATTTATTTCTCTTGGGGCATAAGGGAAATACAGGAATGGTATGTTCATGCTTGATTCTCCTTAAAATAC
>JZLH01S0617610.1:33908-48027 GCA_001188425.1 Eucidaris tribuloides
ATAAATTCAAGACAAATCCTTCCAGCCAGGAGATCTACTCCAGCTGGTGTAAAGATTCCTATATCTTTCCACCAGTTTGGTTCTAGGGGCAATTTTTATTTTTCCCAATCATGTCACTGCCCTTTAAACAAATTTAAAAGACAACATTCAAACTAATTTAACTCTTAACATGCCAGGGGAATTAAATCTCTATGAACTTAATGTGTATTATTTGGTGCAGATCTGTGACTTTCACATGTTACGAGTTAAGGAAAGTTCTATGCTATTTTCATATTTCTGAAGTGAGAATGTCATACTTTTTGAAAGAATTCAGGGGAAAAAATATGATTAACTAAAAAACACAGGATTAAACATTCCTTTCAAGTTTTTAACCCATGCATGGGTCTACTACAGTGAAAGGATATGATACCATTATTAGATTAATATTCCATGGCATGCCTGGGTTGCTCATTACAGCTTTGGAAATTACAATTTTTAGGAAGATGTGGGAGTATGATAAAGAAAATGCATGCTGATTTTTAATTTTTATTTTTTATTTTTTTTCACTTCTGACTCACTGAGGACTAAGTAAGAAATAACTTGGGCTGGGGTCTATGAAGAACATGTGTTATACTGAAATCAAATCATCTTCAGTGTTTGAAACTTTGTATACTCATGTTAAACTTATGAATATATCCTTTTCAATGGAATAATGTTGTTAACTGCTCATTGGCATTTTCACTAGATGTAACACCCGAGGGCAAGGTTTCTTTGAAGACATGATCCACTGCCTACTAGAAGTATATGTAGCAATCCCTAGTCTGGCTTCCAGACATAAGAACCTATCCTATATACGAGACAGATTACTATCAACAACTAAATGCCGTGAACTAAGTAAGACACGTGTGGTGAGATCCAGTTCTTATTATGCAAAGCACAGGCAGTGTGAGTGTACTCTGGAAGTAGAAAAGTTGAAATCCATCATTAAAAAATAAAATTGATCACCATTTGTCAATGATCACCATTTTGAGACGGCTAAGTCAACATCTCCTGAAGACCAGTAGCTTGTATTAACTAAACATTTTCGTGGTAGAACAGACCAGCATAAAAAACCAATACCTACAAGATACCACCTTCATATTAGCCTTGAATAATGTCCATTCACATGTAAAAAGAGTGGATTTGGGTACAGTTTTTGACTGTCTGTAATAAATTCCTCTTGCTGTCAATTACTGACAGTTATTCATTTAAAGAACCTTTCTCGTGGTATGTATGGGACTTGTAAACATTCGTAATGCACCAGTTACTAAGCACAAATATTGTAATGTACACAGGTTGGTTGTGCATATGCATGCACTTTAACAATATGCTGACACATTTCCACTTCAGGCTGACTGCTTTTGAACTTTGGTGTAGTGATTTAAGTTCGAGACGACCACTAATTAGTAGTAATTAATCCAAAAATAGCACGTTACTGATTGTATGTTGACTTTCGCTAGTTCTATTTTGTTACTTTACAGTAAAAACATTTTTTAGTGGCCACCTCTCTACGGCAGCCAACTTGTCTCAAGTGACCACAAAATTGATTCCCCCTCAGACAAATATGTTTAAAGACCTGTATATAGCAGCCACCTGTCTATAAAAGCCATATTTTTTGTCTCCCTTAGATGCCCACTATAGACCAGTTCTACTGTGGTATCATATTGTTGTTGTTGTTGTTGTTGTTGTTGTTGTTGTTGTTGTTGCTTAATGGTGTTCATTCAGTTTGAATATTTACACCTGACATTAATTTGTAATTGGAATTTCTGTATATACAGTAGGCCTACATAAATAATATTAGATGTAATGATATATTTTGTATTTATTATTTGTGACCCGATGCCACGATAGTGACGATACCCTGATAAAGTCACACACCCAAAATGTAAGGAAAGTGCCAAATATCGTAATTATGATATAAAGTATGAAAGCGAAATGTCCTAAAAAATAAACAGCTTTATAGCCTTCAAACATTGCAAAAGTTTAAATATTCATATTTTCACCGAAAGTATATTTCTTTTTATGTGCATGTTTCATAAGATGTGCAACTTTATCAGGCTATTGTGGTGACAGGTCACATTTTTTTTTTGAAGTAATTTGGATATCTTGATTTTAATGGTTTTCCAGAAATATCATGTATCATGGTGTACCAGTTTTATAGCAATCTGTTACAATCATTAAGATCTTGTCCCTTTTACTTCTGGGTCAATATCTTCTGAAGACCAGTAGCTTATAGAGTAAATTACCTCAAAACATCAAAACTGGTGCGCTGTTTAATCTGTAATGAAAGTGACAAGATGGAATTATGGACCCTCCAAGATTTTAAACAAACAAGCAAGCGAGGCCAGACAGGGATTTACCTAGAAATCTTCAAACTGACATCCCTGGTTCTACTTGTATCAGTTAAATGCAGACTTCTGTGTTCATTGATAAGGATTCCTCCAGACCATCCACCCATTTATCAATGAAAGGGTGGATTTAAATTTGTACACAGATCTTGTAGAAGGATGAAAATTATTATCCTCCTTGTCAATACCAATTTTAATATTACACGCCTGGACAATTAACCCATTGACTCCTAGTCAAATAAATTTAAAAAGAAATAGTAAAGTGAAATATAAATTATGGCAATGGTTGTGGAGGAGGATAACTTAACTCAGTGCATTAAGTAGTGCTGGATGGTTGGGATTGGTAGCCCTGACAATCAACTTTTAAATGTATTGCTATTGCCTTATTAAGGATTATGTAACCAATGAATGTAGATGTCATTTCTACATAGAAGCTTCTATGACAAATATTAAATTTTAAATTGAAAACTGATCAAAGGACTAGACACTTAATCCATTCTCTAATGCTTTTAATCACTACTTCCTATCCATTACGGAAATTGCCATCTCTGTGGCACCAACAGAATATTAGAAATTCTCATAAATAAATGAATAAATCATGAAAAATAAAGAAATAATTACATAAATAAAACAAAATGAATAAATCATGAAAAATAAAGAAATAATTACATAAATAAAACAAAATGAAAAGTAATAGATATAATGAAACTCCTTTATACAACAAGTTCACCATATCTATTCATTGTCTCATCCCTCACTAAAAATAATATAAACATGACCTTTCAATGTTACCATCTACTAAAAGAATGACCCATGACCAATAACTATCATACTGCTAGCTCTGCAACTTACTGAACATGAACAAAATTCACACTGAAGCTTGTGATTAATGATATGGGACTTTTACCCCCCCCCCCCCGGCCATACAAATAGATTTATATTCAACAGGTCAAAGTGTGTTTCTTGGAATAATAATTAGGGACAGTGATTTTCTGTCGTAATGGAAAACGGACGGAAATCCCAGAAAAGACCACTTGAAATGGAAATTAAGTTTTCAAATGGAAAATCAAGGAAAACCTCTTTTTTCTCCACATCATCACATTTTGACAGAGAAAACCGTGACAAATTGATGACAAAAATTAAAAAAAAATCAACAAAAATGTGCAGAAATGGCAGCGAAATAATGTACAGAATAATGGTAGGTTTTGATCATCTTTTCATGTGTGTACAAAGTCTATAGAAGCATGGAATTTCCATTCTTCAGGCAAGTTGAAATGGAATTCTAGATTTTTCTAAAAGGAACAATTTTTAAATGGAAAATCACTGCTCTTTAAAAGTATGTGGCATCTTAATAAATCCTTGATTTTTCATTGGTGGAATCTTTACCACATGGCAATGATTACTCATTGGATGAATTATTTTTTCTTTCAGGAAGGTCCCATCACTGAGGTGCCACCTTTCTCCCAGGGGAGGGGAGGGGAGGGGCAGGGGAGGGGTGGGGGGAGGGGCAGGGAGGGGAGGGGGAGGGAGGGGGGCAAGGATGTTTCTGAAGGTGACCAACATGTCAGGTTGTCATCCTATCTTTTGGATGAAATGTGACAGGTTCTTATATTTATACTATGCACACAGTAGGTATTATTCATTCTAACAATGACCATGCAATTTCGTTCCACTTACTATTCACTTCTGATTCCTCTCCATTCACATGTCATCGGTTGTCTACAGTTTGTTCCCAGCAGAAGGGCCCTAACAGTAAATTTTCTCTGATTTGAGAAATATTGCCTTATTTGATATTTGCACTTAATAGACTGACAGAAGGATCTTAAAATATCACATAACTTTTGATTTAATGTGAAAAGAGCCAAAGACTTTCAAGCTAGAAACAACTTAGTGTTAAGGCCCTTCTGCCAGGAACAAGTGCTAGGGCCCTTCTGCCGGACAACAAATGATGTATGCCTCACAGAAGTTATACAGTGTATGGTTGAAATCTTTTTAAAAAAAAATGCAGGGAAGGGGATCAACCAACGATGTATGCCTCACAGAAGTTATACAGTGTATGGTTTGGACAGAAAATGTTAAATTTAACATGACATCGGGAATGTAACATCAAATGACAAAAATAAGCATGTTAGCCGTTTATACAACACATGGTCAAGAAGGCATACTTTCTGTATCGCAGAAAGTGAAGCGAAAATCAAAGAATTAAATTAGACATCGGGAAATACACACAATCATGGAGAAAAGCATTTCAGGTACTCAAAAGAAATAAAATTATAAATAAAATGCTGGATATTAAAGAGAATAATAGATAAAATAATAAAAAATTTACAAACTGGTACTATACTTCCACGAACAAGTTGGATAGCTAATTTATGAAGCACTTTAGTGATGTGATGAGAAAACTAGAAATGAAGAAAAAAAATCAGACTTACTATAAATATGTGTATAAAAAAAAAACACCTGTTACTTCACAGTGAACAATATTTCAAATACAAAAAGATATTTATATATCTCCAATTATACTTCTAAAAAAATCAGTTGGGAAATATCACTCTTCATGGAAGAGGAAGTACAAGTGTTTCAGCCACAGAGCGCAAATTTATCGCCACTTTTCAGAAATTACTCGTTAGGATATTGGGCAATATATTTTTGTTATATCCGTGTTATATATATTGAAAGTTGATACACAATACTGACCCGGTTGTATTATCTTACTGATAAAACTGATGAGAGACAGGCAGTCGTAATAAGTTGATATGGAATCAACTTCCTTGTTAGAGAGGTACCGACTTGACTTGAGAAACAAAGAAACAAAATAACCAGTGACAGATTTTATTTGCAATCAGATTTGGGGAAGTGATCAGGACACAGTCTTACTTACTACAGCTGTGTATGAAATTCTATTTTGTCTGTATAGACGGTATGCATAATGCATACATATTTGTCCCAATCGATCATTTCTGCCAAGTTTATCACTTTTCAATATTTAGTAGGCCTATCTAACAATGAAATATTTACATCAATAATCAGACCACCAACATATATTTGAGCTTTGTGTGCAATATTGAGAAAATAGACACTGAATAGTATTCACATTTGGTACTCACTTTGATTTGATATACTGTATATGCCATGTATTCTGCATCCATATATTTTCGCTATTTTGCTGCAAGACGGGGAATTCGCAAGAGTATATTTTCGCGATGTTATTGTATTTGCATTCACTTTGTACAGAAATATCAGGAAATGAACAATTTTTAGTTCAGTAAGTTGCAAAATTTGTGAAAATAAAACCACCATGAAATATTCAGCGTATGCAGTTTATCACTTTGGTAATCACTTTGATTTGATATATATACTTTAAAAAAAAAACTATACAAATATTTGTCTACACAGCAAACTGAAAAATAAATGTATACAAAATTGCAAATGTAATTACACATGAAAATTTAATGCCACCATTTAAAGTTCTCAGAATGTTATTACAGTGCATTTTACCACTTGTGCTTATAATTCACAATATTGAGTAAATTTTAAATTCAAAGTCATTTGATCAACACTTGCTATAATCATAACCTCACAGCCTAATATCAAAATGGTGATTGTTATTTTTTTAAAATCAAACCAAGGTAAAAAGGGCTACTTGTATAATTACGAGGTACTTCTACTTAAGTTTTGCATTTCCTACCCGACACCCAGATCTCCCCCCAACCCCCCCCCCCACCCTTAAAACTACCCACGTACTTGTCCCTAATCTTCACCCATAAGCATACTCACACACATAATCAAGATACTTTGATACAAGAAATGTGTAACTGACTGGCGTGGGTGTTACATTTTTCATGGCAGAGCAAACTTGATATATTAGTAACAGTATGGTGGAGGACAGAAAGAGAAGGACAAATCTGCTTGGAATGATGACAAATATACTACATTTAGAAATATGTCTTAGAGCTCATCCTTGAAACATTACTACAATCTTACAACTATATTGCAACATGTCATTACCAATACTAACACCCACAACTACTTTGATTTTGATATTACTACTGACTCATTATTTATATACACTTGTAGAACACATATTTTTTATATATAGTTAAGACCTTGAACATTAAAGGGACCGTAAAGTCGCATATCGTGGTGGTTTGGAGGTGGCCCAGTTCGGGTAATATTCAGGAAAGCCCGTATACTTTTGGAAAAGGAGTTCACACGAATTGTGTGCAATTTCCTACGCAGCACGTATTCACCCGAAGAAAGGCGAACTAAACCCAACTGACCCTCATCGCCAATTCTGTTCGCAGCTCCATGATTGTTGTTACACGTGCACCACTGAACTCTTGAACACTACGTAGCATAGAGTTCAGTGCTACGCACAGCCTTGCAATAGGGGCAAGCGTAAGGTAAATAAACATACATGGATTACAAGCGACGCATCCCTTTAAACTTAAAAGTCATATTTGTTTTCATGGGCAATTAACTCACCATCCCTGTTTTACCACTGACTGCTTCCAGTTGAATTTGTTAAATATCTTCCATTATTAAAGCAAAACTTTATCTACTGAATGTTTTCCCAGAGATGCAAAAGTTTCACTTCCTGATATAACTGAACAAAGTGAATTAATATACAAATAGTGAATGGGCATGAGTGCAATGGTCTCCATTCACCATTTTGTATATTACTTCATGAGAGTATCTTACAAAAATTTGCTCATGGTTATGCAATCTTTTACTGATGTTTGAAAGCGGATACAATGTTTCACTTCTTTTTCTGACAAATTTTATGGCATGCAATAAGTCATTGATGTAATCACCTGCACTGAGGATTGAAAACAGTTATTTTTTTTTTTTTTTTTTTCATCACTTTTTCATCATTCATCTATCATCGAATTAAAATCTGACATCCATGAAAACACACAGAGGTGTTAACTAGTTACCATCTTGTGAATCTCCATTTATACATTGGTAAGGAATATGCAGACTGTATCATCAAATGGATGGACTAAAATTAGATTTAATGTGACCATTTTAGTTATTTTAGGTTATTAAAGCAATATTCTAAATTTCTGTACACTAACATTTGGCAACTACCTTGAAGGGTAATGGAAAGACTGGAAGAAGTCCTCAATTTAACAAACAATAATACCATAATCAAGTTTGTTGTTTCAATGTTCTTAAATAATCAACAGGGACATTGTCTTACTTATATTAAAGATTGATTCCAGGATGTGCAAGTCCATCGCTTCCCTTCATTATCAATACCAAACGGTAGTTTAGTGTTTACAAATGGTGTGTTGAAAGTTTGAGATCCATACGTCATGAATTTATTGTTTTGTGAGAAAAACTTGTAATGATATGCTTTAAGAATATTGTTCTTTCCGCGAGTTTAAATTTTGCTCAGTTGGGGATCATGGTTATATACGTTCGCATGACCAGCGGAGCACACGGATTGGTGGAATGGCTAAACTTCGCGCCACCTTCGGCTAATGGTTGATCGCAAAGTTTTGAAACTAATGAAACGGCCCGTGCACGTTCACATCATTGTGTAAATTTTGAAGTTTAAATGTCCAGATTTTCACCAAAATTATGTATTCTACCCAAAGGTTCTATGACAGGTGTTTATTTATACTGATCTTCGCATGGTGAACGATTTGAGCTGATTTAATTCATTTTGCCATTTTCTGACATGCAAATCCTGTACTCTGTCCTTAAAACACCAGTCATTCTTTAAAAAATTCTGCACTTATTTGTTACTATGTAAATCAATAATGCCAAGTTGGTGGATTAACATTCTCAATGCCTTATTCATTATCCCAACGACAATTTAACTAAAAACTCATTCCCATGCAATAAAACTTTTAAGCCATTGGAGATGACACTATTTTCCGTGGACCCTAGCCTGAGATATCTCGTTCTTGGTCTCCAACATGTTAATATCTATTTGAAATATAAAACTCAAGATGTCTCAGATTACCCTGCAATAAACTGATGATATACTTGTTTGAGAAGCAAAATAGAGTCAACTCTGAATCACTAGAGAAGTAAAAAGGGGAAAATTTATAATGACTACAAGAAAGTGTTACAGTATATTAATGCCCGCCTGTCTCTCAACTGAGAAATGAAAATCAAACTCGGTCTGTATTCAACTGGTTGTGAATTTCACCTTGATAGATATAATTTCAAAACTGTTTCATAATACACCACATGATAGTAACTTCTACTGGATTGTGGTTTCTCTGGCATACAGTCAAATAATAACTGTATGAACATAAACATGCAATAAACACATGCTGAAATTTTACAGAAATGGTCCAAAAAAGTAACCTTTGATATGTCTCATTTACTCTTATGGCTATGAGTGTAAAGTGAAATTCTTCCGTCATGGCTCAAGAAACTTGGTTTCTAGCGTACGTCAGAGGAAGCAGACACGGGGGTTACGTTATCAGAACCTGGTAATCAATTAATTGATGGCCGAAACCAGTGACTTCCCCCTCCTCCCACGATCTCTAACCGTTCAATTTCCCCCTGCGGCGTTAGCGTGACCCTTCACGTACTTTACCATCGGTCTGTCTGCTCTTCCAAATCTCCAGCTTTCCCATGTCCAGAGAAGCTGTCAAATATCAATACTTTCACTGCCATATCGCCATGACAACAGACAAGAGGCACTTTAAGTTGCAGTCTACCATGAGCTCTGTGCTGTACAATAAACATGATAATATTGAGCAATGACACAGGAAGACATTTTACGTAAGGACCCCAGAGGACAACTAAATGTAGACGGTCCCCTTCCCCTGTAACTATCACAACTACCCCATTTGTTTGCCTCACCTACTACTATTTCAGTACTCACACAATAAACTTCAGTAAAACAATTATTAAAAGGCTCAGGCACAGGAAAGGTTTTTTTTTATGCAGATAAACACTTCTTATAGTCATTTGAGGTGCAGCTTAATGTTTATCATTTTCTCAAAATACTGGATCTAACTTCTTGTAGGTTCATGAAAAAGTTTTGTTCTCACAGGAGAATTCATGTTCAGTGTGAGCACTAGTACATTTGCATTTGCAGTAAGATTTAAAGGCAACAATGTTTCCAGTTTAAAAGATCTGAACTACATGATTCCCCATGCTGCAGTGTCTCTGATATGGTCTTAAAATTAAGCCCTGAAGAAAATTGCAGTTTAAATCCATTATTACGTGCTTTAAAAAAGTGAAAATCATTGAGAGACCATTCCAGCTTTCCCCCATAGACTGCTGCGTTGCAGAATTTCTTATCGGCTGAGAATAATTAATGTGCCAATTTTTGTCTGCACATATTTTACTAGTAACGGCATAACTGTCCGAACTTTTGTGTTCTAGTGTGTTTATTTGTCCATTCAAATACTGTCAGATATGTCAGATAGCAAAGTTCGACACTTTTTTAAACGGGTCTTCCACAGTGTTATATAGCATCTTTAAGCAAAATGCTGTAGCCCCCCTCACTTCAATTACTATGAGGAATAGTGTGAATGATAGACAAGGTCCCATCATCTTCACTTTCAGTGTTTTTATTAACCCGTTGCTTCCAAGATTCTGAAAATCCAATAGAGTTAACACAGGGCAGATCCGGTTCCCGTAGCCAACGGGTTAAGTGCACATGTTGTAAAAGTTAAGTTTTGTATGACAAAGATTGTCATAAACAATAAGTCCATCTTTACTATGAATTCAATTAGCTCAGTCATCTTGCATAAATTCGTTGGTGTTCATCTGAACCGTCGTATCAGTCAATTTTGGTCAAAATATCGATTTTGAGATTTTTGCAGAAAATGAAAGTACAAGTCCTACTCTATACATGGTTAAATTTTTAAGCAGCAATTTATTTTATTTTTTGAGATATGTGGGGATTTTAAAGGCGATGCCATATAAATTTTTGATAAAATGCGCAAATCCCATCGGAAACGTGTGCTGTAGCACAGCAAACAACAACTGCGCGCACTTAATATGCAAATACGCGGTCAGCATACGCGCTGCATTGACTTTGCACGTGAAAGAGAGATACGACAGTTTGCTTGATCGCGCATATTGAAAATGCGGTCAGCGATGTTGAACTCCCTATGGCGTTTTAGTACAGGGAAAATCTAAACCGCTCAAACCGAAATTACAAGCATGTAGTTCTTTTGCGATATTTTCTCTGATTCTTGGTTCTGTGTAAAAAATAAAAGATATCAATGTTAAGCAATTGTCTTGGTCTTTCCTACGATGTATATTTTTAGCAATGAACATCTTGTAATGCTTGGGACAAAAAGTGGCAATTATAGTAAACTTTGAAGTTGACTTTCTCTGAAATGAGTTTCGCACTGTTGTATCACGATACAACGGTTCGGATGACCGCCGACGAATTGTATGAATACTTTGTTTTTACAATGAAATACATTGATTTATGAAATAACAAAATAACTTTTAAGGCTTTAGCATGACTAGTAATCATCCTTTTACAGTTTCAAACTATTGAAAATTCAAAAAATTATTTAAGCTCAAAGTATTAGCTTCAGTTTTAAATGACTGTTTGAATAGATGATTCATGTCAAATAGCACACCAGAAAAAAAAATAATCAAACTAGAGTAGACCCCTTCAATTGAAACACAAACATCGATGAAGACAGCATGCTATATACATGCCCCTATCGGGATATATATAGAGAGAAGAATGTATCCAAAATTAGTTCAACAGAGAAAGTAGAATGTTGAGGTCAAGTGGTATGGAACCCCGACAGGAATAGTAGCATCAGAGGAACTTGATGAGACAGTATAAAAATAGATTAACACTTTGTGTACTGACGGCACACCGGCTCAGCCATGTGTAACATCAATGGGGTACGAAGTATTACTGACTAACTCGCCAAGAAGACAATCATTTCATACCTCTTGATTCCAAAGACAAACATCACTGAAATGGCTACAAATTATATTTTTTTCATGACATTGAGACACATTAAACCAAATAAATGAGTTCAAAGGTTGTCTCAAATCAACTGCATTTGAATTTTTAGAGAAAAATCATACATATCTGGTTATACATGTAACTACAAAACAATCCAGTCACTGGTTAACACACTTGGTTTTAAGCCCAGCAACCAAAGTGTTAAGATCCAATATATGTACCTGTAGTCTACAGTGTGGATGACACCCACTGCAATAGACAATGATAATGATGAGAAAGATGATGTGAGAGAAGATGAAGAAGGAGAGGAAGGCAAAGAAGATCAAGAAAGATCATCATTAAGACAATCAGCTATATACGGTATAAACTTATTACTAAAGTTTTTTGGAAACAATACAATGGAATTCTCCAGAATTCCATTTTTTCAAAACTGACCTTCAAACCTTTTTGATGTAACATAAAAATGAATGATTCGTAATGAAATGTTTCAAGAAAAATGATCTCAGGATTATCAGCGGTTGTGCAGTAAACCCTGGTGTTAAATCAAAATTTATATTTTTACAAAACCAATTTTCCATTTAAGAAATCCAGAAAATATAGCCTTTCAGTATTTTTAAATATGCTAATGAAGAAATTTGATGAAAACTGAATGTGATCTTTAGGAAAATGAATACAACAAAATGTGTGATCTTTAAGGAAACAATTTTTTAAATTCCAAGAAATAAAATACTTGGGTCTTGAGTTAAACATCAAATTAAGTAGATGTATTCACTGATTCTGATATACCCTCGATCACATTAAAGTTGCTGATTCCTGGAACCACAGGGTTAAGAATGTAGTTGTAGATACGATCTAAGTGAAAACACCCCGACCGATGTGCAAAATGTTGCAGGAAGAGCAGATTGATTTCCACTGATACAAATCAGAAAATAATTGATGAATTTCCTTGATTTGGGGGAAATGAAGAGAGAAGACAGCTAGCCACGTAGTCTCAAAAATATATGAAATTAAATTGAGCATCAAACTAGATGATCATCTTAAGGATTGTACTATTTGTAAAGATTAAATGTCATGAACGATCATCTTACTGTAATAGCCCTTGTCTCATCTGGTCATAATTGACGAGAAAAAAATGGCGCGTACAAATTCCTGGCACATGATTTCTTGGGGTGTAAATACATTAAAGAGGGTTATTAAAGGGTTGTATGATTATTTAATAAAATCCTGGCACATGATTTCTTGAGGTTTAAGTCAGTTATAGGGGGTTGTTAAAGGGTTGTCACGATTATTGAAATAATTAAAGCCCTCAAAAGGATGAGGCAATTTGGTGGATGACAGATTGTGTTTTCAAACGGTCCAAGCTGAGATCCGAGGATGGCTAACCAGCATCGTGGTGGATTGTGTTGTTGTGGCTTTACAGACTTGCGGACTAAGTACCACGTCGGTAAATGAACGTCACCTTCCAGGCGCAGCGTGGCAGTGCGAGGCAGGAAATCTAGATCACGGGAGGGGCTTTCCCTTCTTGGTGAGATTCTCAGGTGAAGACAGATAAGATAAGACTGACTTGGTGGTACACTTCCTTTCACAGTTTTAGTTAACCACCCAGCTTTATACAAGAAATTGTTTCGTGCTCACTTCCCAGCTGCAATTGTATTGTCCCTACATGTATCTGACCCATGGGTCATTGCTGGGGTGGGGTTTTATAACACTGGGGTGGGGTTTTATAACACTGGAGTGGGGTTTTACAATGGGGTGGGGTTTTGTAACACTGGGGTGGGGTTTTACAACACTGGGGTGGATTGTAGTGAATGATCTTGCTAGAATGTATGATTTGTATAATTTGTTGAGAGATTTTTTTTTAGGGGGGGGGGGTGGGGATGGTAAAGAAGCAGGCATCAACAAAATATATTAAACCATTGGACATGATTTGGTTTGAGTATAACATGCATTTTCCATTGAGCCCAGCCTGAGATATCTTGTATTTAGTCCTCAACGGGGTAAGTGCAATGAGAGAGCGCTATTTGGATAGAAACATGGATTTTATTATCATAGCTTTGTCACTGAAAAAAATGAAAGTGGGCATCTTTTGATCTAGTTTTCAGACATTTATCTAAAACTGAAATCATGGACACATTGACCCTGTTTGTAGTTAACAATGTTATTTTAGTATCCGAACGTAGAAAACCAAACTCACTTTAGATATTCAGGATGAATATCTGACATACCTTTGTTTAGATCCCCCAAAATATACATATATTAGCCAAAATTTCTATGATTGAAGACCTGGCAATAAGACATTATTTGGGGAAATTCTCTCATACACACATTTCTGTGACATGCTTGATCATTAGGATTCATTATGATACCTCAACCTTGTTCCATTAAGATGTCTGATGGGATTGTTCCGAAGTAATCAATGCACAATTACGCAGCAGACTGTTTTGTGTTTTACACATAATCACACTCTAAATATGCCCTTCCACTCAGATAATTATTAATAATCAATTTGGTACAATCAAATTTCATTGTCTGCATATTTAATTTGGTTCAATTGGTTATGATAGTATCCAGAGATCACCAATTTAATTTTAATACACTCTGACACAATGATCTACTGCAGTGTCACAGGAACATAATGAATCCTTCAATTTACTCTTTTACTCTTGTATGGCAAGAGATTTAGAATTTTAAGGTTATTCTTTTCATTCATTTGTCTACAAACATACAAAAGCACACAGACAGACAGACAGATCCACACACACATACATCCACACTACACCGGTGTGTTGGCTCAGTTGGTAGAGCGTCTGCCTCACAACCGAGAGGTCGGGAGTTC
>JZLH01S0617610.1:59242-69621 GCA_001188425.1 Eucidaris tribuloides
TTTTTTTTCCAAATCTGCTCTTTTGTTGTCCACATTTATTTTCTTGGTTTAGTGGGTTTGGAAGTATCATTCTTGGGTGTCTCATTCAACAGCTTAAAACTTTCTGATTTCAATACTATATAAAGATCGAAAAAAGAATATTACATAACCTTGCTTTGTCACAAAAATATGAGCTTATGATTTGATCAAGAATATGGCTCCATTTTCACAGTTTTTGGGAGGGAATTAAGACAGAGTCCAGTAAAGTCAAAGGAGAAGACATTTAATGCTTCTCAACCACCAAGTGCAGCTGAAAATAGCCACTGTGACTCAACGACATTTGGCTTGTCTCCACCACCCCAAGAGGGGGTGACAACTCTCCGAAACCGCAAGTTTTTGTTGGGCTGTTTCAAATGTACCTGGGCAACTTCCTGAAGTCTCCCTCAGGAAGTTGTTTCTTTTCTGCAGCGGGGCAGGGGGTGGAAGGGGTTACGCTGGGAGCGATTTCCTCCTATCCTTGGCTGGCACAATACTGCGGAGCTGCACAGAACAGCTAGTGCGGGGTTCATGATAGGGATTATACTTATAACCAAGGTTATTATGGTAAAATGAAACGTACCTGGAGGATCATTCTTTATTTTACCTGAATTAGTTCATTTAAGGTCATTTTGCTGAAAGTCTTCTAAAACTAATCCAGCATGGATTGATACATTGAACTTTGAGCACATTTAAATATGTGAAGACATCTTGGAATTGTTTGAGAAAATTTCGAAATATTTTGACTTTGTGTGAAGAAGTGAAACTTGTGTTCAAACTTAAATGATTTCTAAGATATCTACTAGCTTTGAAATTGAAAGCTTTTGCCACAATTATCTAGGAAATATCATAAAATAAATATGTTGCTGACTTCAAGCATATACTTTTCCTCAGCCAAAAATGAAGAACTGCAGTTGTAGCACATGACTCATCTAATTCATCATAAGTGAAATGTATATTTTCAGTGCAAAATGAATGGTGACCTGTTGGTGTCTTGGAAGCCATTCTTGACACCTATCAATACAATTTTTAACTTTTTGTACTTACTAGCACTACATCTACTTCTACTACTATATCCACAATTATTACTCCTCATACACGATGAAGGCAGAGGAAATTGTCATGACAAATGGTATATAATCGAAGTAAATATCAGCCCTTTATAAGAATTTTGGGGTATTACACTTATTTAACAAATATCGAGAAGTGTATTATTTGGTTACTTCAAACAGTGTCCCAAACGCCCTCCTTTTAAATTTAAGACATCCAAATTCATCAGTTAACTAGTTGCAGTTATTCACAACAAAAATTAAGATTAAAAGAAGCAGGCAAAGTTTCTAAACAGCCTTGAAAACAAAACCCTATTTTCCACAAACTGAAGGGTTGCATGATAAAATATAAAAAACATGTACTAGAGAACACAATGAAATGTAGTTAAGATATAGAGGCTTGGTGGTACAAAAAAAAAAGGGACAACTTGCCGTAATGTCATGTCGAGTGTATTTATTGATAACAATAATGAAATGGCACAGAATAGAGGCACAGGACACTGGTAGTTATTTATGGCAATGACAAAGGATGTGAACGAACCTTGTCCAGAACTGACAAGCTCAATCAGATAAGAATAGACAAATAACATTTTCTTGCCAATGATATATTTCCTGGTTAAATAGTGTTTGCAGTATTAATGCAGCTTTTGGGGTCCTTTTCCTAATGTGCACAAATAAAGCCAAAACCTTGAACAATCATTCCAATTGGTATCAGTGACATAACACTGCACAATTAAATGGCACACTATAAATATCAAACTAATTAATAAGTAAATTAAATTATAATGCTTTGTACGGCAAAAGCAAGTAATTTTCATAAGAATATCTACAAACCCCCAAAATCAAAAAATGTATATTTTCATGTTTTAAGTTTTGTGTGTGGGACAGAGCAGTTACATTAATTTAAAATGGTCACAAAAAAATACTGTTTTATGTTTAATATATTTTTTTTAATTTAGCAAAATAATACTAATTGACTTTGTACTTGTATGGCATCCCAGTATTTCATCTTTTTCATGTACAGGTATAAGTGTGAGAGCATGAACCCTACTTTACGCAAGTTTTCTGACAGTGCCGGTTTATTTTTGACAGTCATAATGCCCACATCTTAGAATCTCCCTTCACATACATCACACTTTCACAAAATATAAATAGATACATTTCTTGAGTGCTGAAGTATATTATAGATAAGGGTCAAGTACCCTCTACATTGCAAGATTATTGATAGTTTTTACAACTGATTTTACTGACACGAAAAATACAAAAAGGCAATATAGTTTCCTTTGAGTTGCCTAGAGGTATCAATTTTTTTCTTTCACTTTTTAGTATGCCGTGGCCTCATCATGTAACTATGTAATGAGTTCCTAACTTCCTTGCCTGCAGTGTGTCTGAGGCCCTGAGAATGTCCATAGGTTTCATATCAAGTTTTCAGGAAGCTACAAATTACTGGTGACATGGTTTTGTTCTTAGTATGGACATGACCTTATCATGTCAAACTACCTTTCATGTTGGTAGAGGCCAAGGTAACAGGTTGTAAGAAATTTGTTAGCGGCAGATCTGACTTCATTTGTATACTTTTTATTTCACATGACACATTTTCCTGTTCTTGCAGATGATATATGATCAACATGCAGGTATAATTTTCTTTTTCCTGGTAGCTGTCACCTATATCACTTGTATTAACACATTTTAAGTCAAAGATATTGATTTTATTTTCCTTTAACCTAGCATGTGTGTTCAGGGGGACTGAACAGACTCATTAAAAAACTGTTGGCTTTTGTTTATTTATTTTACTTTTTTCATGTCAGAAAAATCAATTTCAGAAACCATCATCAACCTTGTAAAATATGGCAAATTGGACTATTATGTTTCAATGCCCATGATATTTTGAAGATCTTTCAATTCATACTTCATTTCATTTTCAAAAAGTTCAAATGTGTGGCATCTTACCTTCAATCTTTACAATGTGGAAAATTCTATTTTCACAATTATCTAATTACAAGCATCAAAATTAAAGATCAAAGAAATCCACACTACTATGGTGTCACTAACATAACAAAGCTTCAAAATATGACAAATGTTTCATGTGATGACCACCTTATCAATAATTCAACTGATTTGTGTTTGAATGATCTTCAGGGAGTAATTGATTTGAAATTTGAAAACATACGATTCAATGTTTAGCTATTAACGTTTGATACAGATGCATCCCATGTATAAGATTCTGTTTGTAAAAACTTTATTCTGCACTGCACTTACACACATAACATTTCTGGGCCCCATTTAATGAAGCATGTTTTGAATGACAAATGACAAATGATAAAAATCTGTTACAATTATGTTGGGCACTTGACTAATCGCCAGGGTGCACTATACATCACGATACGTCTGCCAGGAGGTCATTAGCATTATGTTGTAGGCAGAAAAAGCTTTGAACAGTTAGTTGCCTCTAACTTGATAACCATTGGCTTATTTCATATGAAATCAAGGTAATTGTGATATTTTTAGATTTTCTGTCAGTCTGTTTGAAGTGCAAATACCACGAAAGAGGTAATTTAAGATTAGAATCCTTCTTCTTAGAGTATAAACTAACGATCTTCTGCTATAGCTAAACAACCACATCACGATGTTACAGTATCATGAATTGTAATGTGTTATATCATTTATGTTGTAACCGATTTGAAATAGAAGAAATAAATATAAATGATAATGATATCATCAGTTGAGAATAGGCAGGGAGTCAACTCAATACACATTGACAACCAGAAGGGCACTGATGCCATGAACTTTGTACAGTGATAGCGCCCTTCTCATTCTCAACAGGTAGTGAGTTAATGCACTTCTGGCTCTCAGTAGATGATGCATAAACCATTCTGATTTTGTCTTTGACTATAAACTGCATATCTGGCCAAATGATACAGCGTGTCTTGAAAAAATTGTGCAAGTGAAAAGCGCCATCTTTGGCAATTAGAAAATACTTTGATGATGTGATGCTTACATCATTGTCAAGGGCATAGTCTTAGCTTTTAAATGCTGTTTGTTCTGTTCAGTTTGCTTATTTTAATCCTCAGAAATGTTAAGTTAACCACGAATGGGCAAAATCATTTGTGCCACTTTTACTCATTGCCTGCAGTAAAAGTGGCACAGTTGTGATTTTTTTCCTTTTCGTTGTTAACTAAGCCATCTCAAGATTAAAACAAGCAAATTGAATAGAACAAACAACATTTGAAAACTAACACTCTGCCCTTGACAATGATGTAAGCATCACATCATAAATTATTTTGTAACAGCCAAAGAGGGCACTTTCACTGACACTTTTTTTTTTTTAGGAGACACGCGGTATATCCTGACTGGTGCCAGTTTAGATATAGCCAGATAATCAAGGTCGGACTATACTGTGTATTTAATTCTGTAAATTATCAGTGTTCAATCTTGTCGGAGAGATTTGGCAAGATGAAAAGGGCAAGGATTGATGTACTGCAAGTGGGTGCTACATTGATTAGCTGATTAAATTGACACGTCTATTTTAACACTTTTCAGAGTTTTATGATCATGGTAATTGCAAACAGCTGCTTTATGTTATAAATATCTTTCTATACTCATCAGTGGCATGCTGGCAAATTTGTTTTCAAACATTTTATACATTTACAAGCTTATATCCCTAATGTTTTGTAATTAATGAATACATGAATATGCAGGAATGTATGTATACTATAGTCAAAATATGTATATATGCTAAACATTCAGTATGTCTGATATGCAGGATATTATGTACATTTCACAGCCTGCGATGCAGTATTTTTTGCAATGTAGTTATAAATATAATGAACTAGCAGGAGTGCGATCTCCCACCTGGTGAGGATTTTCGCTAATTTGTTTACTTAACAGAGAATCAAGCATTAAAAACCATAGGAGTGTCTTATTTTTGACGGGTACGTAAAAATAAGCCCATAGAGAGCCACACAGCAGCTGTTTCCGTGTACGAGTGACGTTGACATGTTTACTTTTTAGGAATGAGTCAACGTTGGACTAAGATTTCACAGGAGAGTCCTTGCATAGTTACTGATTCTAGAGTAGTTTCAGCCCAAGTTGAGGATACCCCCAATCATGTCATTTACCTTTAATGATACTTCTGAATAGTCGAATCCCTGTAGTTATCCCCTTAGCCCCACTCAGACTGACCGACGATGTCAACATTGTTTGAAAAGGAGAAGGACGCCGAATATTAAGGAGATTCTATCGGTCAACACCTGTGATCTATCCCTTCCATCCACTTCTCCTGCGTTGCACTAACTAAACGATTCAATGACAATCGCTTAGACACCCCGTACAACCAGTGTGTAGTAGGATTTCTTTCCAGCAGGGGCGTACTGGGGACACTTGAAATTTTGTAGGTGGCACCAAATAATATATATATATTTTTTTTTTTTTGGGGGGGGGGCGTGCCGCATACACATCATTACAACAAATCCTAGGTCTGCTCTTTTTTCGGACCACCAGTCGCCGAAAACTCGCTCAGCGCGGCGGGGGGCGAGGGAGGCGGGGGCCAAGGGGAAGTGACGATTTATTTTTCTCGAATTCCAGCGTCCAAATTTTTCCCCGGTCACGTCATCCGCCGAAAAGTTCTATGCTACGACTACATCTTTTGCCGTCTGCCTAAAGAAAATCTTAATTTCATGTTCCCCCGTCACGTCACCCGCCGAAAAGTTGCTATGCACGACTACATTTTGCCGTCTGCTAAAGAAAAATCAACATTTATTTCATGTTTTCGTATAGTTACTTGACATTTCAAACACCGCCTTGGCCCTTTTGACCAAAAATGCATGAATTTTTACCGAATGACACCCCCCCCCTACTTTAGGTCTTCCTTCATAATTTTGTTGGGGGCACTTGCCCCCGTAGCTACGCCCCTGCTTACAACATTGCTTTGCCTTTGGACAGTAACAATAGCGTGCATTCCGACAGGTGTGGAATCTAACCGTTACACACACAGCACAATAGAGCCGACATAAAATTACAACTTGACACTGAATCTAGCACAGTACATGTACATGCAGACATATACTGTAGAGGGTTTCCCCTACGAGCCCAAGACCTCGAATTACTGTAGGGGTTTTCCCCCTACGAGCCTAAGACTTCTGAAGAGTTCTGAAGAGCCAATGAGAACGCGGTAACGGCTGCGACTTTTTATCTACAGCCAAGCGAGTGATAGGAACACTGTCTTCCAGTTTCGTCTGTACGTATACCAGCAAGGCGACGGTCGGCCGGCTACGGGCTATGTTCACCATGCCTCTTCCGGGCTACGCTCAAAAAATGCGTCAGGTTTTGGTGCCGTTTCTATAATAGATGTCAGGCATGGTGCTATGTATGTGTTTCATTTATGTACTCTATATTCTGCCTGGTGCAGTGCTCATACAGTAAGAAGAAAAACATATTAACCACTATTTGTAGTGAATGTGGAAAAAGGCCATTAGCACCACTGTTGAGGTCCTTCTTCCAGGCATGTGACTTATTGTAAGAATGTACAAGGGCAACAGTTCATTAATTGCTCAATTACTATCTATAGTTAATTGCAAATATCACGCTGGTAGCAGCTGGTAGCAGAAGGGTGTCATTGTTTTAAATATGATTTAGTTTTTTTTTCAGAAAAGATTAGAAACTAATAGAAATATATGAACTATTAGAATTTTTTTTTGAATATGCACTAAAATGTGATTTTGAGGCACATACTTTTGAAAAGTCCCTACCTTGGGCAGTCAATTCCCCTCCAAATACTCTACCCTTGCCCTTGTGCCCCCACCCCCCCCCCGAACACACACACACACACACACACACACTTTTGGGAAGCTGTTAAATAACGTTAAATCCACCTTCCATGATCTGTTTTATACTTGCAATTGAATTTGAAGTTCAGTTTTGGGTCAACAACTTTTTATCAACAACCAGTTTTTTAGTTAAAGACATAATTTAATGCTGATTGCAATAATTCAAATTGAATTACATAGTCATGTATGCAATAAGTGTATTTAATAAGGTCTAAAAATGAAGCACTAGGGAAAAATGTATTTACAAAACAATCATTTGGTGCTTTAACAAAAGAGTGAAAATCTATGAGTACCCAGTTATGCCATGCCTGTTTCCCTACAATTTGCTGTGTTAAAATTATGATAGACCAGATATTATATAATGTAAGTCATGTGTGATGCCGCATAACTTCCCAATTTTTGTATTCTAGGATGTTTGTGCATCCATTCAAGCCCAATTATGTAGCTCAGATGTCACAGTTTGACAGTTCTATAAGTTAAAGCTCCACAATGTCAAAATGTGTTTGAAGCCTCTTTGCAGATGGGGTTTAGTTGAGTTATTCAAGTGTACCATAGAAATCATCAAAAGATGCAAACAATTTGAAAATAAAAATCCATGATGATGAAAGTTATACCAACAAACAAATGTAAAGTAAGCACAGAAAAGAATTCAGATATTTATGCTGTACTGACACTAGAGTCTACACAAGCCTGCAACTAGTTGCTTTTTGTTATGAATTGAATTGGAAAAGTTTAATGTCAATACAAAACATGATTTAATTAATTGACATATGAATTAAATTTGGCACTATAGCATTGTGTTCAATGCATTGGGTAAGGTGGTAATCCTATTGCCAAGAACCTGTCAACTACAATTTTGTAACAAAGTCACTATGACCTCCTGAAACTTCATCATTAATTCAATTGCTGAGATATCACTTTTTTAAATCTATGTTGAATTAAATACGAATGGTGACTTCACTGAATATATATATATATGAATTTTGTGTGTGATTGTGTGTGCGTACAAGTGTGTGTGTGTGTGTGTGTGTGTGTGTGTGTGTGTGTGTGTGTGTGTGTGTGTGTGTGTGTGTGTGTGTGTGTGTGTGTGTGTGTGTGTGTGTGTGTGTGTGTGTGTGTGTGTGTGTGTGTGTGTCTGTGTGTGTGTGTGTGTGTGTGCGTGTGCTTACGTGTGTGTCAACAATGCAATTTTTTTGTAAGTGACAAAAAAAATGTACACACTATTTCATGTAAAGAATAGTTGATGTTCTGAAGTATATAATCGTACCTGTGTTTTGTATTGTGTGATATTATGTTTTCGCTTGTAAATATTACTTGTAAGCATAACCAGATATTTTTGCTACAGTCTATAGTGCAATATTTTAGATAGTGATTTTAAATCATTATAAAATGCATTTGGATTACATTATTGCTTCTTTTGTTTTTATACTTTTATGTATATGCACTAATATTTCTGACCATGCATATTTCAATAAATAAATTCAATATATAAATCTTACAGTGGTTTGAGTACTGCTTGTCATTCACACAAATATTATGACTATACTGAATATTATTATTGAATATTATGAACACTCAGTCTACTATCTGACATCCATACTCAGTTTTTGTTTTTAGTGTAAAATTTGTAACTCATTTAACATATTTAAAAAGGGAAGCCCAATCAGTACCTTCTGGTTTACATTGGGGCCCTTTGAAATACCCGTTACAATTGAATCAATGCATTCACATAGGGCCCAAGTCCACATTATAGACTAAGAGAACTTGGGCCCTTTGTGAATTCACCAATTCAATTGCACAAGTAGATTAACCCATTGGAGACTAAGTACGAGTTAACTTGTGTTGGGGTCTATGGAAAATGCGTGTTATAGTGAAATCAAATCGTCTCCAATGGGTTAAGGTACATTTTTAGGTAAAATGAAAATACATAATACATAATGCCCTACATTAAAGTACTGCAGATTATGACATATCTTTCAACAATTTAATAAAAATCAATTGAAATAATTAAAAAAGAAAAAGAAAATGAAGATATTTTAAAACAAATATAAAATGAAGATAATAAAGATCATTTTAACCCATTGAGGACTAAGGATGGGATATCTCAGACTGGGAGCCCTATTTGGGCCTGATCCCAAATGGGCAAGTAAAAACTTGAAGATAAATGAGGAAAACGTGTCCAAAACTGTTACCAAATGTGAACAAAATATGTGTGAAATACTGGAAATTTGTCTTCAATTAACTTCAATGTTACATTTTATCATTATTTTGTTTATAAATTGTACTTCATTTACTGTGTTTTGTTTGAAAGTTTGAGTGTAAAGCATCAAATGTGTGTTTTCTGGCTGTGTGCTTGTTCTATTTCATGTGTAATTGATGATGGCTTATCTTGATTAGCAGGCTTGTGAAGAGTTATGGTAAAATTTTATGAATTCAACTTTAAACCCTTAGGCTAACAATGACCACAATTTAAACAATGTGAGCTGCGTAATCCTCCATGCTCCAAGTGTCTTTGATAAGGTTTAAAAATGAAGCCCTGAAAAAAAACTGCATCTCAAAATGATTATTTAGTGCTTTAAAAAAGTGAAAATCGTAAGTTAACCTGATTCACCTGCCCATTTCCTCCCATATACTTACTCTGTGTAGATCTATGCTATTTTGTACTCGGCAGAGTACTTATTGTTCATTCACTCATATCTTGCCAGTGGCAGCATAAATTTCCAAACTTTTGTATTCAGGGTGTTCATTTGTCCATTCAAACACTACTATGTAGCTCAGATAGCAAAGTTTGACAATTTTTTTTAATTTGAAGCTCCACAATGTTAGCCTGTGTCTTTAAATAAATAAATCACACCATTTGCAATACCCAGTATGAAATGAATGCCATGAAAAGGGCCTTACTGGCTAAAATTTCTTGCTACTAAATTTTTCTTGTGGGCAAGTAAAATCTACAAGAGAAGGGCAAGTGAATTAAAAAGTTAGCGTGGAGCCGTGCTGCAGGGGCACAGTTTGGAAACATTACGCATGCACGACTAATTTAGGAGCTTCCTGCAAGGCCGTTAGTCATGGCACCTCAGGATTTTATTCCAAAGTTCCTCACAAACTTGGAATCTATCTTGACAGGCTACAGTAATTCCAAACCACTGTGAATAAATTTACTGATTGGTTGCAACATTTTTCTCTAGTCTATCCCTAATTCTTTTTCACAACTTTTTTAAAAAATGTTATCATATTTATCTAAAGGTTATTTTAATAGTACTGATGACTATGTATAAAATTTAGTTTACACGCGAATGATATATTTTACTTTTATTCATAATCACATATTTACCGCAACTTCACATCAAGCACACTTGGGACAGTGCGAAGCAAAATAAATTGAAATGAATTTATGGTTGTAAGGCTTATCGAGTGATTGTGTATGACTGTGATGTGTATGGATATTTTAGTACAATCTCCCTTTGTATTCGTTTTTTTGGGGGGGGGGAGG
>JZLH01S0617610.1:89011-119845 GCA_001188425.1 Eucidaris tribuloides
AAAGGGTTAATATGCCTCCTGCTTTCTTTAGGATGGGCATATTAATCAAAGAGAGCAAAAAATAGGGTAGTAGTTACAAGAGACAATCTCAGTTCACACCAAGTCACAGAGATTTTGAAATAAAGATGTTTCTTTAGTATAGTTCTTGCAAGATTGGCAAGGACGTGTAACGGTAGTATCATGCAAATCATACACAGAGTAACAAATCCGTTTCCCCACTACAGACACACAATTCCGACGTGAAACCAGGCACGGCACAGGTAAGATGATTGCAGCATTAATATATTAGAATACAATTTTATCTGCAACTGCTGACCCATAAGATTCTTAGGTGTCAGTATATAATCCAAGTTGAAATACTTTTTCCAGCACTACATATCAGATGACTTTGTCGTCACAACCATAAAAATAATCATGTGACTGACGACAGTTAAAAGTTCAGGATGTTGAAGACTTGAAGGTTACCAGCATGAAGATTTTACGATCAGTATTATCTTATATTTGATAGGATACACAACTGACAAATCTACAAAAGGAATATCATCAATCTGTTGGATTTTATCTGATATGTAAGTAACATATTATTACAAACTACTTTTCAAAAGATACAAAGAAAATCATATTGCTGCTTACTGACACTTTATGGTCATGTGTTGTATGGTGGGGCCCCTTTGCGTTACAAGCACCAAAATTAAGAATTTTTCACTTATTGCATTTAATCCAATATAACTCAAAAAGTACATTTCAGAAACCAACAAAAGTATACATTTTCTGAAAGCTTATACTCCAGAGAATCTCAATCATCCAAGGTCAAGTTGCTATACATGGTGTGTGAAAAAAAATAAAGGGTAATATCACAAAAAATGCTAAATTTTGTGATATTGACGGCAACTCATTGCACTTGTCAGTATTAAGACATATCTCAAAATTGATGTCATCTTGCGAAAAAGCACACTTTCAGCTTTAAGAAAATGTATGGTTTTACTACTTTTTGATTTTTAGATGTAGTGACACAGGGTGTGGCAAAATATGTTTAAAATTGTAGTACGATTTGTTACCATAATATCAATGACACTAATTAAACAAACAGTATATCAAACCTAATTAACCAATTTTGAAGATTAATTAGTAGAATGTTGTTTAATAAATTGATTAGGCTAATGAAACTGAAGTATGAGTTTCCCGTCACATTTTTTCCAGCCTATATAATGAGGGAACTATTTCATTATTCATTATTCATTATATGCAGGATTTCATTATTTCAACCTTTTATGAAGATTAAATGCACTTTTGGTCATCCCATTTGCACATTTCCAGTTTGCTAATCCAATACATGTACAGTGGAACCCTTTCAGTGCATTTTTCTCGAGACTACATGTTCTGCCAGGAACAAAAACACGAAAACGCATGTTCCAGCACACATGCGCAGACTACATTCTGCTAGGCACCCGACGAAATATAGTCTGCAGCACCACACAACTGTGTACAACGATATGAAATGAACCAACAGGGGATCAACAAAACACAAACAACATAGGGTTTGTTTTTAGACTCATTTCTGAGACTCGTTTCCTACCAAAAGTTCCAAAATCGACTATAAATGTGATGCTTGTAAAAATTTTTTCAAAATAATGAATTATTTTCAGATTTTTGGCTGCTACCGAGGCCCAAAAATTATAACGAGGGAGGGTGACGGGAAACTCATACTTGAGTTTCATTAGCCTTAGTACAGTGTATTTAAAAATTCCAACCAAAATGTAGCCCTGAAGTGAACATACATGTGTGTTATTACATGCAGTACTATCATGCTTCATAACATGTACAAGTCAATTATGGCAAGCATAAGCTACACCAGTCATTAATTAAGTAATTAATGACCAAGAAGACAATTAATATCACTTTAACTTCTAAATTTGTTAAATATAACATGTGTCAAGTTAGTCAGATGCATATCAAAACTCTGTGATAAATATCTGCTGCAAAAAATAGAAAAAATTAAAGAGTGTACATGAATTTGCAATTTTCCCATAGGGTTTGTACAGCTCCTCCTCCGCTTATCCTCCTCCGCTTATCCTCCTCCGCTTATCCTCCTCCGCTTATCCACCAGATTTACCCTCGTTAACATTTTTGCATTTTTCACTAATTAAACAAAGTGTAATACAAGATTGTTACTCAGATTTCAAAAGCTGAGTAATTTTGCTGTAGAATGAGCCCAAATTCATTATAATTGGATAAAGGATAGCTCTGGGATAACAAGTTGAATTAACAAGAGGACTGAAAAAATGTAACGCCACCAGGTATTTGGGGGTCCCACCATATGACACATGACCTTATCTAATATCTGTATGAAAGATATTTGTTTGAAAGATATGGAAGATATTAAAGTGATAGGCTAACATTGTGGAGCTTCAATTTAAAAAACTGTCAAACTTTGATATCTGAGCTACATAGTAGTGTTCAAATGGACAAATAAACACCCTAGAATACAAAAGTTTGGAAAGTTAGACTGCCAATGGCAAGTCATACATGAATAAACCATTAAAACTCGGGGCGAGTTTTAATAGCCTAGATGTACACACAGTAAGTTTATGGGAGGAAATGGGCAAGTGAATCTGGTCAACTTACGATTTTCACGTTTTTAAAGCACTAAATAATCATTTTGAAATACAATTTTTTTAGGGCTTCATTTTTAGACCTCATCAGAGACACTTGTAGCATGAGGAATCATGTGGCTCAGATTTTTTTAACTGTGGTAAATGTTAGCCAATACCTTTAACAACTGATATCACATGTACCTTTTTCAACTAAATAAAATAAATACACATGAAATGTATCATTGTAATCAATTATAAAAAGTAATCTAATGAATGGCAAAGATGGTTTATCAAGAAATATTATACTTCAGTTTTTAATAATAATTCAATTTTTTTTTCTCCGTGTCGAAATCGGTTTTCCATGAACTTCTATTTTTTTTTGGGGGGGGGGCAACTGAATTTTTCCTATTTCCACAACAAAGCAGTATGTTACTGTTTGTTTCTGATTTTCATTGAATCTGAAAGCACACATGCATTTTAATCACCGTCAAGAGACTGGATTTTTTTTTTTTGAATGAACATTTAAATAATACAACTAACTGAATTGTAAATGCAATATTGAAAAAAAAAATGCAGTACTCCTTTCATAGAATCCACTCCTAAGTATGGCATCCATTTATCTCCCCCACCCACGAACACACACACACACACACATGGGTATATACAGTCACGTACATGTACTGTCCATTTATCTAAATTGACAGCTATATTAATCAGGCCTCTACAGGGAGTACTCAGGTAACAGTATGTTTGCTTTGAAAAATTAACAACATTACTTTATACAATTAGGCAAACTGAAAAGGTCACAGTAATATTTAAGGTACATTGAACCTGTGTTGTGTGCTGGTACACTTGTATGATATGTGCATCTTACAAAATAATAGAATCATTAACAGATATCTTTAGAACTTGATAAATGCTAAGTTTCTGTTAATAGACGTTTTTCCACACACACAAAATTGATATTCTGCTTTTCCTGTATACATACAATTACTGTAAATCATGTCGGCAGTCTTCGAGATCACAGAGATAATTATTAAATGTCATAAATCTTCTTACTGAAGAGTCTATAATTCATAATTTTCAAATGAATCAGGACTTGAAATAGAGTCAGGAAATGACTTTATATCACAGTGGCTTACTGAAATTTGATGTCATGAATGGAAGTTATCCTTTTTGTCTATAAATACTATAGTACATGCATAATGTTTTTATGTTTGTCTGTCTATGTGTTTGCTTGTCTATTGAGGGGCCAGAAATGTTCAAATCTCACTTCTTTTTCTTGAATTTTAGATTTTGATATAGTTTGATCAGTAAATGGGGGTCTTATTCCCCCTCCCCACCCCACCCATTGGAAACAATTTCTGCCTACAGTCTTGTAAGTATTTTATTCCAAAGTAAGTTTATTGCATTCAGAACAACTGTGACCGCCCAGCTCCAAACCAACAAAAAGTCGCAGATTATGATTCTCTGTAATAGACCAATAATGTGTCATTTGGGTTGACCAACTGAAATTTTTAAAGTTGGTCTAATTTGAAAGTGTAATCTTTTTTCTTTCTACTGTCACAATTTAGTGGCTTAAAACGAAACTGAAAGCGAGATATGATGCAGTATTTGGTACCCCGGGGTACCAAGTAGAAATCCGCCATTTTGTTGAATTATTTATTTATTTTTCAGCACTGTACCCTGGGTTATAAAATTATGTAAAAGTTATGTAATAAGGGTGAAAATAACACATTTAGCTTCATTTTTACCCCATTTTTCGTAAGTTTATGACTTTTTGTTGTGCACTTGCACAGCCTCTGCATCATTACCACTGATTTCAGTGATCATAACTGAAGAAAATATATTTTTTAACACAAGAGGGCGCTGCACAACGTGGTACCCCGGGGTACGACGGTACCCCGGGGTATTGCGTGGTGCATCATATTGGCAGTTTTTCTCGACCCCATTTTTTTGGACATGTGCTATCGCATGGCGCACCTGAGTGAACATAATCTTTAACTCCTCTTTTCTCCCTTTTCTGTGAAACTGCACCGCCTAACTCTCGCGTGTTTCAATCACTTTTTGAATAGGTTAGGATGGTCTGATTTTAACAAGTTATATATCATTTTAAAGCTAAGAGCTTACTCTTTAACACTATGAAGAAAAGTAAAAATTAATTTTGGCCTACTTTTTGTGGGTTTTGAGCTGGGCTGTCACAATTGACTGTAAATTTGTGAATGCATGGTCTGCTATTTGTGGCTCTATTAAAATATAATGCTGCTGTTGTTCTTGTTATTTTCTACATAATTATTTGGTCGCATACATGTATTTAATGAATTCACTGAAAAGGCCTAGGTTCAAATCAGGAAAGAAGCTCTTTATATAAAATATAAAGCTCCATACAGTAGAGTAATAAGCTAACTTTGCACACTCTAATTAATTTTTGCCCCTTACTGTATAAATGAAGGTACAATTAAAAATTATGTTCTCAAACTTTTGCATAAATTGAAAGAACTGCCCCCCCCCCCACCACACACACACACACACACACAAAGATTCCTTTAAAGGCACTATATAACATTGTGGAAGACCAGTTCAAAAGATTGTCAAACTTTGCTATCTGACATAACTGACAGTGTTTGAATGGACAAATTATCACCCTAGAACACAAAAATTCAGACAGTTGTGCTGACACTAGTAAAACATGTACAGATAAAATTGGCACATGAATTTTTCTCGGCTGATGAAAATTCTGCAACACAGCAGTCTATGGGGGGAAACTGGAATGGTCTCTCAATGATTTTTACTTTTTTAAAGCTCTTAATTATCACTTTGAACTGTAATTTTTCTACGGCTTCATTTTTAGACCTTATCACAGATACTAGCAGCATGGGGAATCCTGAAACTCCCGTTTCTTAAAATGGAAGTATTGTTATACGACGCCTTTAAGCAGTGGTTGGTTAAAAACATTTACTTGGAATAGATTCCTACACAGCTCCTTGACAGAGAAGTTAATTTAAAACCTTAAGACAGATTTATGAAAACAAGAACACCATTCATCTTGTTACAGGCGATCCACAGTAAAATCTAGAGTATCTCAAACTTAACGAGACACCAACAAAAGGTTAGCGGGAGTCACACATCACTTCGAGTTAGTAAGCCATTCCCCTGATAAAGTTATTTCTGTGAAAATTACGGCATTTGTTTCCATGGTGATGATGGAAACATGTACAGCAAACACTCCCTCCAATCAACTTCATGCAACAAACCAACACTCAGGAGAAAGAGTAATGGAAGAGATTTTTTTTTTTCTAGAGGGATGGGAGGGGTGGGATGGTTATTTTGAGAGGGACTATATTCTAAATATCCCATTTTCCCTTGATAACTCTCCATTTAAAAGTGAGCACTCCAATCCATCCACTTTACCATTCCCATGGGTATATATCAAGTGATAACCACTAGACAAGAAAATGTCTCCCCCTCGGTAACATCAATCAGTATCATCGCTACGCAACACGCTGCTAGCACGAAGCCATCAGTGATAATTTAACCCAACATGTTTATTATAGTCATGCGTGCAGTGCTCACAAAATGTGTTGAAAGTGATTAAGGTAAAATATTTAAGTGACTGAGCGGTGAAGTTCATTTACACTCGACAAGCTACAATGTACATTGCACGCAACCTGTTGGCTTGGGCAAACTTGCGGTAAGTTTCCTATTATTTTTTTCAATTTATCTAATAGTCTAATGGCAATATGTTTATTGATATTGACTGGTTTTGTGATGGATAAACATGTTACACCTCCATAATAACTAATTGGTTGGTAAACACTTCTACTTCTCTCTGTGGAAATTTTGAGAGAGAGAGATTATGGAGAGGTATAGAAATATTAACTCTCAACATGCCAAAGTTGCAAATATGCACCACACAATACCTACAATGTCCATACAGCTGTAATTTCCATGGCATGTTCAGAGTTAACGGTAGATGGGCAAATCAAAAGTGCAACATTTAACTGAAATAAAATTTAGGATCATACAAGTTGTATTCACTAATAATTCATAGCGTCCAACATACAACTCAATGTTGAAAAAGAAGACCCAATGTTGCATTCCCTTTGTACTATGCATTGTTTTACTTTCTTAAAATTGGCATAATTATTGATAATTATAGATGCATATCACCGAAATATATGTACCATGTTTTAACAAATAACTTGGCAAAACATCTTATGAAATTAAAGACATAAAAAATTTAAGAAATAATTTGAAAAACATTTATTTAGCATGTAGTAAAACTGCACAATTGTGCACAGTGGACAGTGACCGTGATAGAGGAAAATGGACGGAAACATAATTGACTACTTGAAATGGAAATCGACTTTTCAAAATGGAAAATGACGGAAACCTTTTTTCCTCCAAATTTTCACATTTTGAAAGAGAAAACCATGAAATTCATACATGTAACTGTACAGAAATTAGAAAAAGTTTAAACAAAAACATATAAATGGTGGTGAAAAAGTGTACATAATATTTGTACTAAGTTACAGAATTGTCACTTTTTTACGTATATAAAGTCTATGGCAAAACGGAATTTCCATTTTGCAGGCAAGATGAGACGGACTTCCAGATTTGTTGAAACGGAAAAGGCCGTTTTTTTAAACGGATGATCACTGTCTTTATCTCTGCCCTATAAAGAGCTTAGAGACAAGGAATTATGCCTATGTGTTATGCACATACAAAAATTGTCATTATTATTATTATTATTACAACAGTATCAGGTTCAAGACAAAATAACTTTCCCACAAAAAGCAGTTTTTGTAAAAACCATTATCATTTAGCTTCCAAATTTTATTAATTTCATAACTCTTACAGGTCAAGTTGACTCAAAGTTGAAACAAATTTGAAGCATGACCCTCTGACTTGCACGTACAGAGGTCAAGGTGTGCATATCAATTTCAGTTCCTGCTAAAAAGCTCAAATCCTTGTAGGTTTTTTTTTTCCGACTTCTTGTCCAGTCATCATATTACACTTGCATGTATGTCGCATAAAGTTCCTGGTAGCCAGATCGACAAAGGGGGTGTGTGACGCTAGCATCCATTAGTGTCATTTTAATTTACGATCATCAGCGGTAAACCAGTCAATGAACCGCAGGTATCACACGCGCACAACTAAAAACAACAAGTCTGTCTTTTGTTTTCACAGCTACGTGAACCTGATCACACAAGTTTTTTGGTGCTGACAGTTTGAGATAGTAAAGACACAGTTACAGCTCATCTATAAGGTAAGCAGAATATTGATTGTTAAAACAGGTTTACAATACATATACTGATTGTGAAACATATTTACATTCAGAATATGTTTTTTCAGTTTTTAATGATTTGATTATATGTCTTTATTAATGCCATTCACTGTCTAAAAACTTTAGCAATTAAAATTACAAATAGTTACAGTAGATAACGATAAGCTTTTGTTTTATTCTGTTCAATCAAATATTTTTGTTCCCCTATTTGATGATAGATGTGATGTACATGTATGATGCCTTTGTTCATTAGACCTGTTCTCCTTTTCAATCATGAAATAATTGGTTGCAAGTTTGTGCTGTTTTTTCATCTTCAAAAGTTTTTACTTACTATCATTGTCATCAGAACTGTCAACTGTGTATTTATTTCATTGCCTTCTGGTTGCTAATGCCAGTAAAGTATAAAGAATAGCACAATAGCCTATGTTTTAAAAAGAAATAAGTTGTTTTTCCCCTTAGTTTTATTTTTTTTAATCTATTCATTTAATCACATAGTTTTTAATTCATTCATTCATTCATATTTTTATATATTTATTTATTCATTTATTCATTCACATTCATTTATCTATTATGGTGGTTGACTTTTGATTTTAATCATTAATTAATCATTTAAACATAGGAACTTTATACTTGAAACCATTTAATTAAAGTCCGTCGGTATTTTGGTATATCGTTTTTTAATGATATTTCAATTTGAAAAAATATCGCTATATCAACTACTCCCAATATTCTGTTTTTCTCTGATATGTTCTTCTACATATTGACAAAATATCCATTTGTCATTCATGTTACATTTATTCTTTCCACAAAAAATTGCTTCAAAAAAGAGAAATTACTTCAAATATTCACATGGAATTTGCCAATTTCGGACTGCTTTCACATTAAAGCCCAAGTTTAGTTTTGGGGATTTTTTGTTATTTGAAAGCTTTATGCCCCAAAGTCATAACCCTGCAATAATAGATTCTGAATGTCTTTATTTTTTGTTAAATTAGTTAATGAAAAATCGTCGGGGGGGGGGACCCCGGATTTTCGACTATATTTTATATTATGGCATCTAAAGGGTTAAAAATGCTTTAAGGTACATGTGTTATACCTCATATGAAAGAGCAGACTCTGCTCTTTCAGATGAGGTGATAGCTCATATAACCTTTTAACCTTTGGATGTCTATGAATGTAAAATAGAACGAAATCTCGGGGTCCCATTGAGATTTTTCATTAACTAATAAAAAAAACTAAAGACATTCAGAATGTATTATTGCAGGGTTATGACTTTGGGGCATAAAGCTTTCAAATAACAAAAAATCCCCAAAACTAAACTTGGGCTTTAAATGATTTAATCAATTTAATTCTGTGTTTCATCATTTGTGTCATCAATTGATAGATCCCCCTAGCTTCCTTTATTTCAAATCCATTTCAGGTTAGTAGACATTGTAAAAGTTCAGTACCTGCTTCCCCACCCCCACCCCCACCCCCCGCCCCAACATCCTTGAAGGATGCTTCCAATGATTAATAAGTGATACATGCTACTGTATAATAGTTACACAGTGACAACATGTCTTTTACCTTAAAGGCATTGTATAACAATGTTTCCAGTTAAAAAAACATCTGAGCTACATGATTCCCCATGCTATCAGTGTCAGAGATGCCAACCAGTACGGATTTTTCCGGGAGGTCTGGTCTTATTACAGTTATTAGGCGGTACGGTAAACAATAAAAAGGTTACATAATAATAAAAAAAATGAGATTAGAGTGCGAATGAGAAAAAATATTTGAAACACCTGAACCAAAATTTTTCTTATGAGGAAAAGCATGATTGAATAAAACAGACCTTTTGTTCCGTCACTCACCAGTTAATGTAAACACGACATTTCCATTACAATTTGGGCATTGCATTCAAATCACTTCAGTAACCAAGGGATTTGGTTCGGTAGTTTCATTTATTTTGGTCATTCATGTTCTATTCTTATTATAATCTACGTTTTGTTGTTGAACGCACCGCCTAGTAAATTAAATAAGACCAGAACTGCCCTGGAAAAATCCGTACTGGTTGGCATCACTGCAGTGTCTCTGATACGGTCTAAAACTGAAGCCCTGAAGAAATTGCAGTTTAAAACGATCATTAAGTGCTTTGAAAAAGTGAAAATCATTGAAAGACCATTCCAGTTTTCCCCCATAGACTGCTGTGTTACAGAATTTCCTATCGTCTGAGAGTAATTAATGTGCCATTTGTATCTGCACATATTTTATTTGTGACAGCATAACTGTCTGAACTTTTGTGTCCCAGGGTGTTTATTTGTCCATTCAAACACTGTCAGATATGCCAGATAGCCAAGTTTGACAATTTTTTAAACGGGTCTTCCACAGTGTTATATAGCGTCTTTAACAGGAAGTGTACATCCTGACGCTTGGAACCAAAGGAAAAATAAATTATCCTTAGTGGTTTCACTCATACTAATGAAGGGGTATAGAACAATTGAATTCCTCAAATTTGGACAAACTGGAATGTGTTAGTCAATTTTGTCCACATTTTCAATCGTTTCCCAAAAATGTTCTACATTTAATGCAGGGCAGGAAATAATTTTTTTTTTTTTTAGGGGGGGGGGGGCTACTTTCAAGCCTGATTTAGTGATGCCAGTATGTTATACACTGAAACCTATGAGGATAATTAAGGGCTATTTTGTTAATTTTGAGGGCTAAATCACTCTCAGCCCCAGTGTATAAAGAAACCATAATATTTTCTGAGCACAGTTTCCTGTTATGCTCTTATTATATATCGCGTGGAGGTGTCATGGCTCAGTGGATAAGACTCGGTTTCTCGACTTAGAGGTCCGAGGTTCGAATCCACACTGGGCCATGGTGGTTGCGTCCTTGGGTAAGATACTTTATCCCCATTACCTCGTCCCTCGGATAGGACGTAAAGCCGGAAGTCCCGTGTTGAGACAGAAACACCTCAACACGTAAAAGAACCCACACACTTCATCGAAAAGAGCAGGGTGAAAACCCGGTTTTGTGGTCACATATCCATATGCAAACTACCCAGGAACTGGATGCCTGAGGCTAACAGTGATTAAGTTAACTTTGCTTTTCTAGTCCCTGTCATCCGAAATGATGACAAAGCAATAATAATAATATTTTCCCCAGTTATCCATTTCAACTTGACAATGAGTTCAGTTCCCTTAAGGCCACCGCACACTACAAAACTTTTGTCGTACGACTGCACCGACTTGGATCCAAAATAAAAATCAAAGCGTATATTTCGTACACGCTGATTTATTTTCGGGATTTACTTCAGATGCAAATCGGTAAGTCGTGCGACGGAAAATCGCATAGTGTGCGGTGGCCTTTAGGGCCACTGCACACTGCACAAGCGGCTATGATATGATTTTGGCAATAAATCACAGTTTTGCATTATTTAACATTATTAAATATGGGCATTTTAACAATTAAAACTTATTCAATTTGGGTTGAGAATGATAATATGAATACTTAAAATGGGATTTTGGTGAACTATCAGCTTTGAACCCGGAGCATGGGCCAAATTATTTTCAAAGTGTAGACAATTGTGGGACTTCTTTCACGTCACTACAATTCGGAGTCAATTTGGCCTCTCTTCCCACTTGAGATCTTGAAACGGGCCATATTTTTTATTTTACTATCTGCATGACTATTGAAAACCTTGATAAACAAATTGCGATGTCTTGAAATGTTTATATCAAACACTACTCCATTTTCTTCTGAAATTGGATCGTAGACCAATGGTGCAGCGTGAGTATGGTGGCCCTCACAAGTAAAACTTTTAACTTTGACCATACAATAGATTACACATTTGACCCAGATAGTTACCCTTTCCTGTCATACATTTTGACATCCTGGTAATATAACCCAAATTTATGACCACCAGTATCACCTGTGACAGGAGTATGTTACCTGTTCATGGAAAACCGTGCTACCATTATGTCCACAAGCTCTTAAACCATAGAAGCCCCAATTCCACGAAGTTATGCAATATGTACAGAGAATTGAGCAATTAATGAATTATGGCCCCATGATTACAATTATTCATTATACACACGTGACATATCAGATCAGCAAAATCCTGTCTCTTCTGAGAATTTTCATGCGCACCTCTTCCCCAAATCTAAACACTACACAAAAAGTAAGTTCCCCCTTTTTCAAAATATCGTAACTTTTTAACGAAATGGTTTTTATCAAAACTATTTGGCAAGAGTGTTTCTGCACTCATTGACTAACTTCTGTATGAAAATGTGATTGATTCGTCAAGTCATGCATGAGTGAGCACATATTAAAGGTAAAATGTCACTTTTCAAAATTCACAGAAGGGTTTTGACAATTCTGATGAATGATTTAGCACTATTTCTATTAATCATCTATTGATTGTCCCCCTTTCACCTTCCCAGCCACTTTCCACATATTTTCGGTTCAGTGTGCTCAATTAAAAAATTGTCATCTTTCCTAAATTTGAAATTGTAAAATCCATCAAGTTAATTGAAAAAAATGAAATCAGATATTTTTCCGCAAAATGTATCAGCACATGTTGTACAAATATAAGAGGTTGTAACCCTGTTATGGTTGAGTGAATAAAGCAAAAAATACAATTTTTTACTGTTATTTTGGCATAATACTTGACTCCTATGACTTTTGAAAAGTGACAATTTTGCCTTTAATGCATGTTCACTCATGCATGACCTGACGGATCAATCCCATTTTCACACAGACGTTAGGCAATGAATGTAAGAACACCCCTGCAAAGTTTCTTTGTGCAAATTTGTTTCGTTAAGAAGTTATGGTATTTTGAAAAAGGGGGAACTTACTTTTTGTGTCGTGTTTACATGAGCAATTCTATATAAAACCCTCGCAGTAAAACCCTTCTATGCACAAATACATTTCAGGTACAAGAAAATTGTGGGAATAAATCAGTTCACATGTGTTAAATTAATAGCAAAGATACTACAGGGAGCATTCCGAATTTCCGAAAATCCAGGTGAAAGGGGAGAGGGTGTGTCCTCCCTCCTACGGTGTGCACCTGTTTTGTTTTTCAATATGGGATTGTGGGTTTTGGTGCATACCTGATATGGTATTTTCACCAAGTATTATTCCTAGGCCTGAGTCATTACGTGTTTTGCTTGAAACGTTTTGTGACCTTCATAAAAACGTTTAAACCGTTTACACCCAGTTGTAACTTATAGGTTCTTACATTGAGTATAACAATAAAGTACACTGGAAAAAAAGTTGAGTAGGTTTAAGCATGCACCAGGGGGTATAGTGATTGATATGAGCTGTCACAGAGTGGTCACACATGTCCTTGCAGATGTGTGGTAATAAAACACAAATATCACAACTATTCTTATCATCAGACTCTATAACATTGTGTAGAACAATGTAATGGCATAAAAATTTCAAGTTTTGAGGAGAAATAATTTCCTTGTGTCCTTTCTCTGAAAGTCTGTGAAAGTATAGGGAGGTACAAACTTGATGTTAACATGCAGTGCTTTCAACTTCTTTTTCTACAGATCTCATCAATTTAACTTACATGTAAATAGCAATGTGCTGTATGGTTAATAGACTTTTTGACAGCAAGTTGTGACCTTGTCTCCTAACTGACAGAAAAAAAAAACTGTCTGTAAACAGAGGAGGATTTGTTCACACTGAAGTTACTATATTAGGCATATAGTGACACAGGTAGTGGTAATAGGTCTGTGTGTGGTAGTCTGTATTTTTTAAAGAGATCTTAGTTCTGATAACATAATTGCAAAGTGAAAACACAGCTGTTTGGTATTTTCACATAAATTGAGGTCATAAAACTTTGGTCAAAAAGCCATTTAATGCAGTAAAAATGGGTGACAACTCATAGTAACTGGTGTATTGAAAATACTTTGCCATCTGTTGATAATTAAGGGTTTAAACGGATTGCAAAATTGCAAAACATTTTGCTTTTTAAAGGTCGTGTGAACGTCGTGTAAACGTTTTGACTCAGGCCTAATTATTCCTGTGTTTAACTGAATACTCGGTACTTTGATCATATTGTATTTAGCTTTAAAGATATTTCTAGAATAAACACAATATAGTAAAGTAACTGGTTCCCAGGTTTACACCTAGACAAGACCCCAAATTTTGTTCAATTATATATTGTCAAAAAAAAACAAAAAATACAGCATTTTTGCATATATTTTTTTCTTACCCAATTCATGTGAAATATGTTTTGCAAAAAGTCTGCCTTTCAAACTATATTTTTCATATTGACTCAATAATAGCCTTAAGTTATTAACTATAGGCTTTCTAACACCCTGTGGATTTTCTATAATGGCTGAATAAATTTGCCAAATACTTTTTTTTCTAATATATCAAAAGGGACTGCCAAATCTTTGCACACTTTCTCGCTACTAACATTTCATCACAATCATAAAATCAAGTCTGTCAAATAAATGTAAATTCTGACTTTCAAGGTTAAGAAGAGAAGACGTACTGGTTGGTGCCTTACTGCCCCGTCCATCATTAGTATCCCAAAGTATAATGTGTTTGAATAAACTAGTGCATCAAAGTTTTACAATATAATAGTTCCTTACATAACACCAATTTCTATGTATACATCAGTGTATGATGATACACCTACCATTTGACAGCAAAAACTACTTTCACGTAATTTTGCAAATTTGTGAGAGTAGTTTGGACTTGACTAATTTTCAGACGAACATTTCCACAGCTCCTAAAAACTGGATGATTTGGCTCTCGTGCAGTTCAGGGCAAAAAATAGTTCAGTACATGTAGAGTGGACTCGTGGCGAGCCAAGGGGGAGGCGATGGGGCGGTCGCCGCCCCCTAGATTGGACCCAAAAAAAAAAAAAAAAAATCCTGATGCTGAAGCTACCACCCCTATCATTTCCTTTTTTTTGAATCTTACTGTTGAAATACTACTAGCAGATATACATTCATTGGGCCCGAATTTATATATATATATTATTTTCATAAGCGTCGGTAAGAACATGTCAAACAATTTCGCGCGCGCTTCCGCGCGCACCAAATTGCCATCCTTAGGTTAACATATTTTTCATGCAGATCGCCGGACCAAAATTGAAATACTAATATTATAATAATAATAATAATAATACATAAATATAATATAATTGATACTATACTACTACATCTACTAACTTACATCTATCTACTACTACTACTACTACTAATAGTACTATAATAAAATAATATATATTAATAATCAACAATAATGATGCATGAAACATTAAGAACAAATTGCAATGTCCTAAGCCCACTTTTTTAGAACACAAAGATAGGCCTACAAAAAGGATTGTTGTAAGTAAGTATAAATGTTTTTTGCAGTGCCTTGCGCGACAGGACAGTGTTTAAACAAGCCGTTATACATAAAAATTTGTGTTAAAGTGTTTTTTCGGGGATGCACTGTTGGCCTTCAAATCGTTTTAAATAGCGAGGTACAAAAGCTGTGAAAATTTTCGGGCTCGCTCCGCAGCGCAAAATTGCTATACGAAATTTTCAAATAAGATATATGTGTGGTGATTAGTAGATGTTTTTGTAGTATTACGTTTTAAGAATTGTTCAAGATTAATATAATTTCAGATTAATTTCAGATCAATTTGTCAACTAAAGAAGCAAAATATGTAAGATTTGTAAAGGTGAAACTGCAATTTCTTTACCTCGGAGGGAACCAAGTGTGTAGTTTTATTTTCCTGTGTATTGACATGGCGAATTTTTATGCTTACAATCATCATGATTGTAAAAATGTCGATTTTTTTGCTCGCTCGCTTACGACTCGCTCAGCATATTTCAGACTTTATATTTTTCCGTCACGGGGCCATCATCAGCACAAAGTCTACTTCGGGGACTTACACTTGCCCACAAACATCATAAGTGTGTGTATTGGCTTCTGTATTGAATAGAAACTAGCAGCAGGTTCAACTCGCGCACGTCGAGGGTAGCTCGCCAGTCCGCAGTCCCATCCAACTGATGTAATTTGAAAAGCGCTTCAAGTTACCATGGTAGCAAGACACATTTTATGAATGAAGCATAAAGCCATTGACCCCTTGACCAAGGTACCAGTAAATATCCAATTCCAGCAGTTCTTAATTATCCGACAATGACTTTATTGGGACAGATGAGCCTTGCTGACCTCTTGCCTCTGACCGTTTCAACTCCAAAATCGAATCAGTAATTGGTGCTTATACAAGATACTTCTCCCAAGTACATCAAAAAAAATCGCGACAAAGTCCATACTCAAGTTATCACAGTTCATGGAGCCCAAATCAGACATATTCAAGGCCCGGTGACCTTTGAGCTTCCAAATCTATCAGTTATATTGGTGCCTCATAATACTTCACCCAATTACCTATAACATCTGACAGCGCCGTTCTCCCCCCAAAGTTATCGTGCGGTACGAGCCCAAATCAGACATATTCTTAGCTCCGCGGTGACCTTGAACCTTCAGCTCCAAATCTAATCAGTTTATTGGTGCCTATATAATAAATACTTCACCCAAGTTTTTCATTCACAATCCACGAGCCGCTCTCAAGTGTATCGCCAGTTAACGAGCCACAATAGACATATTTAAGGGTCCCGCTGACCTTTGACCTTTGACCTTTTAGCCCCAAAATCTAATCAGGTTCATTGTTGCCTCATTATACATACTTACCCAAGTTACATGACATCGACCAGAGCGCTCTCAAGTTATCAGCTGGATAACGAGCCCAAATCAGAATATTTAAGGCCCGTGACTTTGACCTTTGACTTTCAGCCCCAAAATCTATGCAGTTCCATTGTGCCTCATAATACTACTTCGACCAAGTTACATCACAATCCGACCAGCCACTCTCAAGTTATCGAGGTAACGAGCCATATCAGACATTTTAAGGCCGGTGACTTTGACCTTTGACGCTTTCAGCTCCAAAATCTAATCAGTTCATTGGTGGCTCTGAGTACATAGTTGTCCTAGTGACATCAAATCGATTGGGGGGTTCTCAAGTTTCGCTGAGGTAACGAGCCCAATTCGACATATTTAAGCCCACGGTGACTTTGACCTTTGACCTTTCAGCCCAATCTATCAGGTTCATTGTGCCTCATAATCATAATTCACCAAATTACATGACAATCACCGACCAGCGCTGTCAAGTTATCGCTGGTACGAGGCCCAATCAGACATATTTAAGCCGCTGGACCTTTGACTCTTGATCCTTTCAGCTCCAAATCTAATCGTTCATTGGTGGCTATATCTACTTGGTCTAGTTTATCAAAAGCGATCGGGGGTTTGCAGTTATCCAGGTACGAGATCGGTATCGCGACGGAGAACGCCGGACGGACCCGAAACATTTGATGGCTCCGGCACTTCGTTGCGGAGCCATAAATATTGACTAAAGGTTGGATTTTGCACTAAATGCGTCAATGGTCCGATAAAGCAGAAAGGATTAGTATTTTACCGTGGCTTCAACAGCAGTCAGTCCGCCGAGGACTTTTGCGCAATTGCGCGCTGTGTATGTAGGCGGTTAATTGCGCAATTTTTCTGTGCCGTTGTTATTTGAATCTTGATCGCGCCCTGATATACTGCTTATCTTAATCAGAGGGACTGTTTAGTGATAAACATGCAACACCACACCAAGTCGCCGATTTATTGCATCAAATTTCATAAAGCTGACTCACGTGGGGGGGGACACCCCTCACACCCTCCCCCCCTCCTCGCTCCGCCCTCCTCGATATTTCGCCCATTAGATCAATCCTGGCGTACGCACTGAGTGGACTGGTGGGATGAGGTATTCGTACATTAATCTGAGGTCTGTCTAACCGGAAGATGCGTTATTTCCAACTATTCATCGCAGGCTTAAGCGCCATTCAGTTTTAATAACACATCTTCATTAGGCTATGGTGTCTACTTCGACGATTGGACGTATCACGGGACCCGATGTATTTGTCTGATGTGGTCGTATTCATATTTCAAATTTAAAAATGTCATCCACGCTCACCGCACATAGACCGCTTAAGAGCCAGTAAAAATGCTATCCAGCCTGACTGTAAAAGCCACTTCCATTATTCATTCAACTCCTGTGGGACTCATTGGTACTCATCAATTGATGTTTTCAATCTTTCTGATCTAATTGACCTGACAAGCTGATCAGTCCACAGTGACATTGAGAAATATTTACAGAGCTTTCAAAATGTGCCTGTCCATGCACACATAACAACCATAGACAAATACACACACACACAGGCAAACACACACACATAACTGCAACATTATTATCTAATTTTATCAAATATTATCATCATCATCATCATAAACATAATAATCATCAATAGTATCATTATTATTTATCATAATCTCCTTCCATAGGCTCAGCACTCCCTACAAACCTACCCCCCAAAATAGTTCCCAGAGCACAAATTTGCAAGTGAGCAAGAATGCTAGGTATCGATATTACGTGAAATACATTGCTTTTCCACAAACAACAGAGGGTGGGAAATTAAGTAACCGGACACTTAATTTTTCAGGATATGCTGCCAAATAACTTAATTTTTAAATGATTATAGTATCGGAATGTCAATGAAAAATCAGGATTTATGGGAGGAAAAATAAAAGCTGCATCCCGCGTGTCTGTTTGTAACTTTGCACGATAGTTCCTGGTGCATAAAATGTTGTTCTAATGCATTAAGTCTGGGTACACAACCCGTCCGGAAATACAACCTTTCATGATACAACCCCAAAGAGCACTTCACTGAAAATCAATAATGATCTGCTTATTCATCTTCTTAATTCCGTGAAAACATGACCACCACATGATCAGGCAAGGTGCTACTGTATTAGCCATCATTCTTTGTCAAAAAACAAAAGCGTTTCCTGATTTCTAGGAAGCAGAACATTTTGGCATCATGACACTATTAACTTGTAGATTTATCACCATAATTATTACCTCAAGTGAGTGTTTGTATGTATAGTTTTCATATACTAAACACTTGTCAAACATGTGTTGTATCAGAGTAATAAATCCCATTGGATGTGTCATGCGGACACACATTCAAGTTCAATGACCACCTGTATATCGAATCTGGATCATCTGTTCATTCACCATTCAGATGTTGCTCTCTTTTTTTGGGGGGGGATGGGGGATTGGTTTCTAAATGAATGATGAGACAGTATTTTACAATTTTGTGGCATGTGATCCCATTATGAGCTGTGTTTATTGGGGCTAACCGAGAATTTAATGTTTAATAAACTGAACTGAAATTGCATTGAATTGTGTAAATTCCAATTACACTCACTTGGACAGGTAAAATAAAAATAAATGAATGATTAACAAAAAGTTTGCTTCATCGGGCAAGCAAACATCAAAAAGGTTAGTGTAGAGCTCTGACTACCAGTTGGAAAATTACCCCTAGGACAATGCCCTCCCGGATAAAACCTTTCTAGCTGTAGATCGAGGTAGGGAATGGGAGTAAATGTGCTCGATGCATGACCGGGGTGGGGGAGGAGGAGGGGTAAGTATCCTGGTTATAATTCTCCTTGAAGAAACATTTATGGGGGTTATTGTCCCGAGGGTAGTTGTCCTGGAAGTAGTTATCCCAAGGAGTAGGGGGTGTTCTGGGCAGTGGTTGACTGAGCCATCAACATGAACCCTTTGGAATTGCTACAGCCTCCACTTGCCACACTGATTGTTGACAGTTTCCAAGTTGTTTTATTTAATTGCAAAAATTATTTTCAATTCAATTCAATTCAAATTTATTCAATCAAATACATACAATCAACTACATATTACACAGCTTGATAAATTAAAACAATTATGGTTAGGCAATCCTTCAAAGCAAAGCTTGAATTACGAGCCATTACATATAAAATAACAATGACTTAAAAATAGTATATTACACGAAAACTAATGAAACAACATACACACACACACACACACACATATACAGATGTAAACATACATGTACATTCTAATTATATTGGTATCATTTATATAATCTTAAGTTGGAGTACTAAACAAAATAAATTGGAAGAAGTTAAATTCCGTCTGCTCAAACATTATTGCACAAACCATTTATTAAAACTTCTTCTAGATTTCATGAGTAATTACTACATTTTTACAACATCTTTCTTTAGTTAAACAACATGTTTGAGTATAGGAATTCGGTTTGAAATTGTAACATATAGCACCAACTGAATATGACTGGGACACTTTGGTCAAGCAGGTATCTACTTCTGAATTTCTGATATTTAAAGGTCTATACTGGCATTACAATGATGTTTCTCGATATGTTTATTTGGGAAAGGCAGAAAATTAAACATTAAAATCGATTCAGCTTGTCAGGTAATGAATTTAAATGCAAAAAAAAAAATGATTCACTTTAGACAACATGCAATTGAGATATTAACGAGATTGAAAAACAATGCATACAACAGTTTGAACAACACCAACCTACGCCTAGAAATTTGCTTACACATAAAATTCTGGCAAATATTGTCCAACAAGAAGGGAACATGTGTTTGCAAAACTTCCAAGTCATACACCTTGGAAAAGTATGTTTATTCTCAATTAATTCACATCGATTCTTACCACCATTCTTGATATCTCCCTATTGATATCTGACACAAGGAGTCAAGGACAATACATGTATTATTAATCTTTGCAATCCCTAGTAACATTTGATTGATCAATAATGCAACTTAGCCTTGAATGTACATGTATGTTGGTACACATACTGTAACACTATACATCTTAGGGCAGTTCCCAATAAAAAACAAAGCTGTAGAACAAATTTGTCTCGGAACTAGTAAGTGTTAGTCATCACAACAGACCATTGAAAAATGCTGGGTCTACAAGACAATGTGAAATTTAGCACATCATTCGGAGATAAAATAACCACACCTACAACGTATGTTGAGTTCTCTCAATTTCCCAATACAAACCAGTAGAATACATGTAGAAGTGATACAATTTGCCTTATTGAGCATCATTGAACAAACACACCTGAACTTTCAAACACCCCTGATTTAAGTTTATAACTGACTGCTTGGCCAAGGATGGTATTTCAAACCATGCTCACCAGATGAAGAAAAATATGTTTAGATAATAAGATATACTCACTCCACTAAGTATGAAATTTCATAGAATTTAATACTAAATATTCAAACCATGCTTAAAGCACAAGTATAGTTTGGGTCAATCAGAAATTCTTTTGTTACTCTTTTGCAAAGTATATTGTCACCACAGACATCTGAAAACAACATCAAACCAAGTGAAAACTGTTTAAAGTGACAAATTATGATATTTAAATTATAGAACATCTAACAATATGTACATTACCTATGGGAAATGTCGGGATCCCCTCCCCCCCCCCCCAACCTCTCCAACATTTTACATTTTGAGTAATTTCTCCAAAAATTGGGGAGTCTCAGAGCGAGCCATTTTCAGGGCATTGATAAATCACATAAGTGTATCTAAAAAACATAACTGCAAAGAATATTATCTTTTACCATCTACCAAAAATATACCTTGCCTTTAATATTTGCACAAACTAGTAAATGGTACCCCCTTAATAGTGCTTCTAAATGGCAAGCGGAAAACGTGCATAGCTCAAAAACTCCTTGACCATAGTCGTGGTGTTTGAGACATGAAACATGATACCTCTCGATAAGCCTGTTCAGCACTGAAATATGATACAGCGTACTTGTTTACTATTTGGTTTCATACCAGTAATACTGAAACTAACTTGTATCTTTTATCATTTAATGTTTTTCAAAAAAAGAAAGAACCAGTTTCAAGAGTGATCATGTACAGAATTCACTTGCACAACTTCCCATGGCTCTATGAGAGTGAAACAAAAAACTGCTGAAAGTTGAACTTGGCCTGGATGTTTCAGTAACTTCCTTGTTTACCATTTATTGTGCCCAGACTCATTTTTCTTTTCACCAAAATCATGTGCGCAAATATCATTGATTTGAATAGTCACTTTACTTAAAATCAAAGTATAGTTTTGGTCAATCAGACAATTTTTTCATCAATTGTTCACACAAAGTATTCTATTGCAGACACGAACAAGTATTTTACGGGGTTTCTATCTTTTTTCGTTTATGACCCACTAAGAAATTACAGTACACACACCATTTGCATCCCAAAACGAAATGTAATTTAAGGAGACAATTCTTTTGAAAGACGTACACACATTGGAAATGAAATGCCAACAACCAGCAAAGAGAATGAAACTCAATGTTTTAAAGTTTGTCAGTTACAAGACAGAATATGAATATGAATATGAGTAATTTACTGTATCAATTTCTATAGCTCTCGCACTGCTTCTATAAATGGAATACAGATTACAAAAACAGCTGAAATTATCATTACCACCCATACGGTGTAGACGACGTATGTAATTCCATATGCAGATTTTATGGGAAATGCAAGGAAGTTGTATGAAATGAAAAATGGCGGACAGCCCTGAGGCAGTGTTCACGATTAACAATAGCCCGCTAGCCAATGGCTATCAAAAATCATGGCGGGCTAGCCAAAATCTAACTAGTCTGCATGGCTAGCCAAAATATTACTTTAGTGTCGTATGAAATGTGAAAAATATTCAGTTGTAGGGGAGGGCTAGTCAAAATACTGGCGGACTACCCAAAATTTAAACTTACTCATCCGCCTGGCTAGTTGGAAAAGCGCGACCCCTGCCTGAGGCACGTCATCCCAGCTGCTGAGATGGAATAAATAAAAAAGAGTATACCTGAGCCTCAGCTTGATTTTCCCCAAATTTCAAAACATGACCAATCTTCTTCTTTTTTTGAGGGGGGGGGGAGGTGTACCAACTCCTAGTTTGAACCAACCTGTATTGTCACCCCAGACATCAGAAAACAGTATCAAACTGATTAAAAAATTTAAAAAAATGATACATTATGATTTTAAGTGATCCGCAAAGGAGATATCTCTATGTACATTTCCTCTTGGCAAGAAAGGTTTTGTTTTTTTTTGGTTTTTTTTGAGGGGGGGGGGCTACTTCAGTTCTACTTTGATAAAGCCCCATCATGATATCTAACTATTACGGTATATCTACACAAAAAGTAAGTTCCCCCTTATTCAAAATTCCATAACTTTTTAGCGAAACAAATTTGAGCAGTACAATTTAGCAGGGGTGTTCTCACACTCATTAACTAACTTCTGTATGAAAATGTGATTGATCCATCAGGTCATGCATGAGTGAGCATGCATTAAAGGCAAAATCGTCACTTTCCAAAAGTCACTGGAGTCATTTATTATGCCAAAATAACAGTACATAATTGTATTTTTTGCTTTATGAATAAAGTGTGCTCACTCGACCATGACATGGTTACAACCTCTTATGTTCATTAAACATGTATCATTACATTTTGCTGAAAAATATCCATTTCAATTTTTTCAATAAACTTAATAGATTTTACAATTTCAAAATTTAGAAAGAATGAGCATTTTTAAATTTAGCACACTGAACCGTAAAATATGCAAAAAGTGTCTGGGGAGATGTATAAGGGGGTCAAACGATAGATGATTAACATAAATAATAGTAAATCATTCACCAGAAACAAAATTTGTTACAATCCTGTATCACAAATTTCCCAAAATGACCCCTGTGAATTTTGAAAAGGGACATTTTTACATTTAATATGAAGCTAACTCATGCATGACTCGACGGATCAATGACATTTTCACACAGAAGTTAGTCAATGAATGCAAAAACACTCCTGCCAATCATTTTGCTCAAAACCACTTTGTTAAAAAGTTATGGTATTTTGAAAAAGGGGGAACTCACTTTTTGTGTAGTGTTTAGTTGTTAATATGAATATTGACTAATCTGTCAAGTTTATGTTTGTTGATTATCTCTCACAGGTTCCAAAAGATTTCTTCACTACTTTAAACAACATCAAGATCCAAATATGGATGCCAACGGCACAATAACGCAATTGACAATGGAAATGGACTCCTCAGGCATGAATACTACAACCGTACAGCCATCCAACACAACGTCACGCCCGTATGTCATTCCTACATCGCAGGTGTCTTTTCTGGTTGTCATGGCGATAATCATCATCCTGTGCAACCTCACGGTGCTGCTGGTGTATCACTTCACATCTGCCTTGCGTATACCAGTCAGCGTCTTCCTCAAATCACTCGCCTACGCCGATCTGTGGGTGGGGGTCAACTGCGCTCTCAACATCAAGGTGACCTTGGCAGGAGGGTGGCCGTACAGTCTGGCGACGTGTAAGCTCATTGGCTACCTGCTTCTCCTGGTCATATTCGTCAGCATCATGAGTTTGACCTGTATTAGCGTGGAGCGATACATCGCCATCCACGACCCCATGCACTACCGATCGATCGTCACGCACACGAGGGCCCGCATCTGCGTCGTGATCCTGTGGATCGTCAGCGGGCTCGTCTTTCTACCGGCGTTCTTCAATTGGGGGAAGCCGGTCGATATCCGCGGCAACTGCAATCTCTTCTGGCGCTACAACATCTCGTTCGGCTTCGTCCTCATTGCCCTCCTCATCATCCCCAATCTCCTCGTCTCCATCTTCTGCTACGTCCGCATCACTTACACTCTCATCGCCAGGCAACGCTGGCTGGTTACGACGAACACCGTCGTCGGCAGGCAGAGGCAGCAGAATGTCTGCGACCGTCAGCAGGAAAAACTGATGGCCAAGATCGGTCTGGCTGTCATGAGCGCTTTCTACGTCACGTGGTTACCCTACGTCATCGCGAGCGTCCTCCGTTACCTGCAGCTCGCGACCATCCCGCAAGGTCTGTACAATGGCTGCCTCTACCTGGGCATCAGTAACAGCTTCCTGAATTGCATCATCTACAGCATCTCGCATAAAGCCTTCAGAGAGGGCATCAGAAGCCTCTTCAAGAAGGTCTGCTGCTGCTGTCGACACAAGAAGAAGTTCAGGGCGGGATCGCTGACCAACAGTAGTCGCACGACTGGAAGTACCAACATGTCCACCATCAGGGACACCATAAATCTAAACAAAATTGAGCACTGAAAATGGCTCCCACTATCACTTCTTGAACTGGGTTCAGGATATGTTTTCAGAGTTGCCAATGTCAGTGAATCCCTTTGCGTGAGACTCCCATAGGCCAATGATATAAGTGAGAGGTCCAAATGGTTGAGATCAATAGAAATGTATGGAAAATCAAACAAAATTTTGGCTTGAGAAAGGGCCAAAATGTGTGAGTCTCATGCTCATTGCGTGAGAGTTGGCAGCCCTGTGTTTTGATTCACTTAAATTCAAATGAGATCTGAAGTACTGGCAGCTATGCATATGAACAACTTTCATTTGCATCTGACGTGAATTTGTAGGCTACCAAATTTGGGCAAAAATAATTTCCCACGTACTCAGTTTCATTTTATCCTTAGAAAGAAAAATGTGTGTAATATATCATACAGAGATAAATGTAGCTGAAATAAAGTTATCCATTCAAAACAGAGCTCAAATTAAAGACACTAAATAACACTGTGGAAGACCCGTTTAAAAAATTGTCGAACTTTGCTATCTGACATATCTGACATATTTGAATGGACAAATAAACACACTAGAACACAAAAGTTTGGACAGTTATGCTGTCACTAGTGCAATATGTGCAGATACAAATTGGCACATTAATTTTATATCGGGCAATAGGAAATTCTGCAACACAGCAGTCTATGGAGAAAAGCTGGAATGGTCTCTCAATGATTTTCACTTTTTTAAAGCACTTAATGATTGTTTTGCACTGCATTTTTTTCAGGGCTTCATTTTTAGACTGTATCCAAGACACTAGTAGCATGGGGAATCATGTAGCTCAGGTTTTTTAAACTGGAAACATTGTTATACAGTGCCTTTAATCAGAACTCTATTTGTTTACATAAAATATGCATTATTTTCAAAACCATTATTATGCATGCATAAAATGAAATTTTAATAGACGTCCCTATGCTTGTGAATCTGAAGTACATGTCAGAAACACAATTTTCAGTACATATCCCATCAGAATCTATTTATTTTCTAATCCTATTTTAAATCTCAAATCTGATTATATGTCAATTCATTAAGGGGGATCTCTTACCTAAAAAGCTGTTTAAAAGACAACTAAAAACATAAAACCTCCAAAAAAGAACTTGATTCTGATTGGTTGAAAGTCAAGTTGCATTTGATGTTTTTAAATTCATTTTGTATAATTTAAGCCATTGTCTACAGGTAGAGTGGAAATTTCAAAATCTCACTGGCAACAGGTTAACAATTAAATACAAGAGGACCCAGGTCCAAATGAATGCTGTACAACAACCATTCTTTCATACTTGCTGACACATTTTAATTGTACAAGTTATGAAATTCCTCTTCCTCAGTGGATAAGTTAGAGAAGTATTGATGTATGTGTCTCTGTATATTAATATGTATTAAATGTTTAATTACTTGTTATGTGTAGTATAGTACGTATGTGGGCAATTCCAAGCAAATGAGGACATTTATCAAAAAACAAATCTGTCTTAATCATGTTAATTATATGTTCTAGCACTAACCTTATGCCATGGATATTCATAAATAATAAAAGTCTTTCAAATTCCATGAAAATAATTTTTCATTTTTGTTTATTTCCTCAAGATCTCAAACCAGCATTAAAATTGTATGTGTGGGACTGGAGGGAAAAAAAATCACTAAAATGTGAATTACACAATTTTTTTCGATTTTTTTTCCTCAAAAATTTTGATAAAGGGAAACAGATGGACACATTTCTGTATTTCTGAAGCCATAATGATATTTAATTGATTACCCTGGGTGAAATACCCTCCGGATTCACACTGGGCAAACTGTAATGCCACTGACCGTAATGCGACTAAGACTAACCAGCGTTTTTCTATCCGCAAAGGATACTTTACGTTGATTACCAACTCTAAATAGCTTATTTGAGACCTCTTTATTGAGCTCATGTGGTGCAAGTAATACAACTGGTAAAAGTGTTTTGCTTTAAGAAAAATAGTGAATTATAATAAGTGGATTTTTTGCCATGTCCTTTTCGTGTAATGCGACTAACCGATTTTTACCATGTTGTGAATTTAACAGTATGACGCCTGCAACTTTTTTGATAGTGTTATTTTAAGGCTTTGGGTGTCAAGTTAAAGTCAATGTGTAAACTTGACAGAAAGACTCATTCTTGTAAGACTGATAACACAAAGTTACAGACTTGACACATAAAAGTGTAATGCGACTGACCATGGAATTGCCCATGTGTATATATCATGTTGAATGTTTGTCATGGTGACTGTTAATTTTCTGTTGTAACAAAAACCTAATATTTCTTAATTCTTTCAGTGATATTACACATAACCAACCCCCAACTGTATGAAAAATAGAATCTGTCTACACTGTCCCTTTGGATGTTGTATGTAGGTTTATTTAACTTGAACATATCTTTCTAACTTAACCCGTTGGCTACGGGGACCGGATGTGCCCTGTGTTAACTCTATGGGATATTAAAAATCTCGGAGGCAACGGGTTGCTGTGTACATTTCTATGACAAAACGGAATTTCCATTTTTAGATCAAGTGGAAACGGAATTACAGGTTTTCAGAAACAGAAAAGACCATTTTCTAAAATGGAAAATCACTATCTCTAATACAGTGACATGGAAAAGGTCAACAAGTACATTATCATGCTATTTGTCATTGTTCTTTAATTCTGAAACTGATACGGCACCTGGTTGTATTCCATAATGTTATGTCATGCTCAAGAAGACAGACAATTTAGGATTTTGTGTTTGTTGGAGGTATGTGCCTATGTGTGTCTTATTTCATTTCTTTGTTATTTTGTTTTTTTAACATATATTCAATTTGTGGAGGAGTGCACTTTTGCATTATGTATAAGTACAGACTGAGGGTGTGTGTTTGTGTGTCTGTATATCTGTGTGTGTCTGTGTGACTGTATCTTCCTGTGTCTGTCTGTCTCGTTTGTCTGTCTCTGTGTCTGAAATTGTGTGTTGGTCCTGAATTTTTCAATTCCCAACAAATGAACAAACAAGCCTCTTTACAGAAAATGTGCAAACTTTTTTACACATTTTCTAGAATTATCACCAAATTATGGTTGCAAACATAAAAAAAACATACATCTGCTTTATAGATTCCTATGTCATTGATATAGAACTTGGTGTACGCAGGTCCATCACACCCATTATTTGCAGTTTTCTCACAGGCAGAACTCAATGTACTAAGATAGGAACACATACTTCGCCTTTATTGCAAACTTCCTGTGGTGTGCCGCAGCACAAACTAGCCACAGTTTTTATTTCTGATGCCCTATGTGAATGATGCCGGCAGTTGATTGTGAAAAACAAAATGGAAGTATGTAGAATGATTTTGACGAATGGAGAATGTGTTGCATGCGAAACCAGCCTCCCAACGTCTAACTAACAAAAGTCACATGACAATAGTCTCACAATGGTGCCGGAACACAATGATGTTTCCTAAACCTGCCAAAATGTAACCTGAGAGTGTTTGATTTTCCTTCGTCAAAATGAACCCATCGTACTGATTTCACACTGAACAGATGTTCAGCGTAACAGTGTTCACTACACTTGAAATGTTGGGAGTTAAGAAATCCAAGAGATGAAATGTGTAAAAGTGGAACCTTACATGTAAGAAGAAATGTGTGACAAAGGCATCTCGAAAAACCTGTAGCACGCCATCTGTGATTCTGAAAAGTGCAAAACAGGCCACATTGAAGACATGGTATCAGTGTACTCTGTTATAATTAGACCGCTTCTTGAGTAATGGCATGTCCGGTATGGCATACGTCCTTGACAGAAGTTCAGGCCAGTAAAATTGAATTTGTGCAAAAAAGGGCTCTTCGGATCATCTTGGGTGGTAACTACACTAACTACAAAAAGGCTCTTGAAGTATGTAAACTTTCAGCCCTAAGTTCTCGCAGAGATGCACTCCTTCAGAGCTTTGGCACTGGACTCTTGCATTCGGCAAAGCACAGACATCTACTTCCACCAACAAAGGCAAGCACTCTCACCAGACAACCATGAAACACTTCCAGTCTATGTACCATCAGATGCAATACAGAACGATTCCGCAAATCAACAATCCCCTACCTGGCACGTACCTTAAAAGTTTAGAATAAATAGAATAAATTTCATAAACATCAATTTTATCATATATGTATAATTCACTTCCTCCTTTATTCTCTTGTCGGATATGTAGTTAGTTACACCTTGTCTGTCTTTGCTGAACGCTGGATTCCGGTGCTGGAGCTGTGAAGGGGTGCATCGGCAAAAAACAAACAAACAAACAAACAAACAAAATTCACAAAAACATGTTATAATTTGAAATATGCATTTTTTTGTCAAATATTATTTTATATATGTAATTATCACTATCATTTACCAAACATATATTTCAATGAATTTCATTTTCACTTTATTTTGACCTGCTTTGTTTTTGTTCACTTTCATTATAAATATGTACTGATGTGTGTTTTTGTGTGTTTTGTCGTATCTACTATATGTAAAACTAATTTTTGTTGTTCGTATATGAATACATAAATATTAAGCTTGCCTATGTAATATACATTTTCATTATAAACTGATGCTTTCAGCGTTTGCTGCTTGTCAGTGTATTCTATATACCAATTAAAAAAAAAATATATATATATATAAACTTCTCATCAATCTGTATTAGTTTAAATCTATAATTCACATTGTACAACTATAATTAACAAATAAAATGTATCGCACTTGTGCAAAAATATATATCCTGGTGTTTTACCCCTACGAGAGGTCTAAATGTTTTTATATTGTATTAAATGTAATCTTGCTAGACTAGAATTATGGAGCTTATGTGCTGGACACAATCAAATATTTATCATGAAAATTTCAATGTAATTTCCATTATCAGGACATCAACAATAACCATGAAAATGTTGTAACATTATGTGGTTCTTCTATAATACTTCTTCTGTATACATGTACATGTACGTGTATACCATTCTGTTAATTTGTATGTGGTGATGCAATGATGATAAAGTGTAGTCTTATGAAACGGTCTCTTCAGAATTAAGTTGATTAGCTCTATGTAATTATGACTCTGATATATTCATGAAATTAATGGGGAGGAAACAATGACAATAATATGTACAAATTAATCATAAGTTGATTTATAGAGGGCTCCCACAATGATTTACGCTGGATTATAGACAATAAAACCCTGTGCAGCAATCCATGAAAAACCACTGTTGTCATGGTCTAGTGCAAAGGATTGCTGCCATTTTTCCTCCAGCATAAATTATTGTGGGAACCTGCCATAAGGTGGGGATTAGGCCCGAGTCATTACGTGTTTTGTTTGAAACGTTTTAAACTGTTCCTCAAAACGTTTAAACGTAATCGTCATATTTGTGGGGGCTTTTATTGAGTACAACAATAACAAACATTGAAAACCAGAAGTAAGTTCTGATGTTATTTAGATGTTTATTGTACGAGCCCAGTGATAGTGAAGTACTTGTATACAAAAGACCACATAATATTATTCTATGGTCTGGTAAACACAACAAGGATGGTATTAAACCAATAGCCAAGATGTTATAATTGGTAGGCTTCATTTGAGGGTGGTCCTGATTGATAGGTCCAATGTATGTCCAGCTCACAATGCATGCTAAGTATAGTTAGCATCTATGACTGAGCACAATACATGTATTACAGTAATTCAGTAAGCAGCTGCAGCACTTATTACCTTTTTTCAAAATTGCTATATCACATAACATAAAACTTAAAGCATTTAAAGCCCAAGTTTAGTTTTGGGGATTTTTTGTTATTTGAAAGCTTTATGCCCCAAAGTCATAACCCTGCAATAATACATTCTGAATGTCTTTTAGTTTTTTTTCAATTAATTAATGAAAAATCTCGGGGGGGGGGACCCCGGGACGATT
>JZLH01S0617612.1:0-12612 GCA_001188425.1 Eucidaris tribuloides
AGAGAGATAATTCTCCTGTGAAAATTTGTAGTCAAATGTTGACTCATTCTAAAAAAATAATGTCAATATCCTCGTAGCAGGGAAACCTGCTGTGTGGCTCTCTATGAGTCTATTTTATTGTGCCCCGATAAAATTAAAATACTTGTATGTTCATGCTTGATTCTCCTCAAGTAAACATATTAGAGACAAATCCTCCCAGCTGGGGTATCCAATCCAGCTAGTGTATAGTTGGTAAATATTTCAACTCATTTGGTTCTCGAGGCATTTTCAAGTGTTCCCAATCATGTCACTAACCTTTAAGACAGATTACATTCAGTAGTTTCAGCTCAAGCATAGTTTTGGTCAATCAGACAACCTTTTCGTAAATCTTTTACAAAGTATTCTATTGTCACCCAAGACAACAGAAAACAACATTAAACCTACTGAAAATTGTTTATAGTGACAAATTAGGACGTTAAGATTATAGGAGAGCATGTAGTGGTATGTACATTACCTATGGGAAATGTCGGGGTCCCCCCCCCCTCCCAATTTTGCGTAATTTCTCAAAAGTGTGACAATTTCAAAGCGAGCAATTTTCAGGGCATTGATAGATCATATAGGTGTATCTAACAAACATAATTGCAAAGAATTTCATTTTTTACCCATTACCAAAACTACACTTGGGCTTTAAAAATCACTGTTTGGAAATTTGTACCGAGGCAATAGTGAATGAAGTGCAACCACAATGTGCCAGTCTGCTCACAAAGCACATAAAAATAAACACAACAAAAAAACTACTCCCTTTTTCAAAATACCATAACTTTTTAACAAAATGGTTTTGAGCAACATAATTTGGCAAGGGTGTTTCTGCACTGATTGACTAACTTCTATGTGAAAATGTGATTGATCCATCAAGTCATGCATGAGTGAGCACGTATTAAAGGCAAAAATGTCACTTTTCAAAAGTCACAAGGGTCATTTTTAGGGATTTGTGTGGCAGGCAGGATTTTAACAAATTTTGTTTCTGTTGAATGATTAAGCGCTATTTATGTTAATCATCTATCGTTTGACCCCCTTACAACTCTTTTGGCACTTTTCGCATATTTTACGCTTCGGTGAGCTCAATTTAAAAATGTCCACCCTTCCACAATTTTGAAATTGTAAAATTCATAAAGTATATTGAAAAAATTGAAATCCGATATTTTTCAGCAAAATGTATCTTTACATGTTGTATGAACATTTAAGAGGTTGTAACCATGTCATGGTTCAGTGAGCACACTTAATAAACAAAGCAAAAAATACCTTTATTTACCATTATTTTGGCATAAGAGATGACTCCTGTGACTTTTGAAAAGTGACATTTTTGCCTTTAATGCATGCTCACTCATGCATGGCTCAACGGATTAATCTTTTTTTCAGATAGAAATTAGTCAATGAGAGTAGGAATGTTCCTGCCAAATTATTTTGCTAAAACGTATTTCGTTAAAAAATTATGGTAGTTTGAAAAAGGGGGTAGTTACTTTTTTTGTTGTGTGTATCTGTGAGAAATGATTTGGAGTCTAACATATAAAAATCTTTCAGCCACCAAATTGATGATATCATGGACCTAATAACTCAAGTCCATAGTGTTACAGTCAACAACATAATTCTTTTGAATTCTCACCTCCAATGATGTCCGCAAATGGTCGTTCCTTGTATTCCTTGACCATCGCAGTCTCATCTTCCCTAGTGGAAGAAGCCATGATCGCTCTCTGTTCAATACCTCACCTGGTCAATACCAATATAAGACGTGATCAAGAACTGGCACTAAATCTCAGCCTAAATTGTGTGAAGTCTCCACAAATGAATCAACTTAATTAATCTGGCCTGTTTTAAAAGTCTTTATCTGCTCAAATTGTCAGTCAAACTATGTGGTATGTGTAGATAAGTGTTCCAAATTAAATCAGTTAATTATTAAACCTGCAGACCAAAGTCCACACAGTCCAAGTCTAGTCTACTCTGCAGACTCTGAACGGCTCAAGACGTGAAACCCAGCAAACCGGTTGAAAGTGGCAAGAGAGGTGAGCACTTTCAGAACCAGTGCAGCAAGTAGACATACACATTTTTCCACGTTATATACAGTGGCTATTAAATACAGACACGATACACACACTGCAGAGGTGTGTCTACATTTTGTAGACTATAGTCTAAACTATAGATTAGCACACGAGGGTGTGCACAGACAATACGAAGAGTCAACAAAACTCTAAATAGTTTTAAAGTGCTATGGCACAGCATCAGATAAGACTGAGTAAAATTTCCATTAATCATCATAACACTTTAATCTGTTACAAGGACTATGACCATTTCTGTAAACAGCAATCAAGCACTCTAGTCCAATTGGAAAGATAAATTTTATATGAAAACCTTTTGAGGTTGTTCTATCGTGACTGTGTTGCTGTCACATTTATGTAGCTTTTAAAATATCAGCTGATAAGCTTTGTTCCTAGTTTACACCATAAAATGTCATAATATGGAGTTGACAAGATTGTGGTAAAATTCCAGTTTTAGAAGGAATAAAAGAATTTAAAAAACATTGCACAGAATTTAATTTGTGCATTGCCAGGCTAATTAAATAATATCACAAACAAATTGGATTTGTATATAACCATATTGTGTACTTAACCCTAATCAAGCTGAAAATGTGCATAAATAGCAAAACCTAACAGTCTCCAACAGGCAAAACAATTACCCCCCCCCCCCTAAAAAAAAAAAAAAAAATATTATAAAATGTAAGGAAACAAGAAGGTCTGACCAACAGACTATCAGATGCAATGGATTTCAAGTACTGTACAAACTCATCAGCGCTACAATGTTGTACATGTATACTGATATAAACTTCATGGTTCAATGCACATTGTGTCAATTTGTAAAGTTCAATTAGCTCGTTGTGTAAATGATCAAAAATACCCTAAAGGTCACTGTATAGGTAGGATTGGTATCAAGTGCATTTCCCTCATACTGTTATACATGTAGATAAGATTCAGTACTTGCAGAACAATATAATTTTAATATCAACTACATGTATTTTCAAACCTTATGTGAACAGATGGTATTCTGAAAATGTCACTCTACACGTAGTACATGTACATGTAAGAGTACAGTAGTTGAAAACAACAAAACAGTTCGTTTTGACAAATCCTCTACATAGGCCTAAATCCCCACTGCTGACAGAGTTTATACACAGAAATCAATATGTGGGACAATGTTAATTGTTGACATTGCAACTGAGGGGTACTTTGTAGGTGGAAACTTCACTTGTATTCATTACATACATGTATGAAGTGAAATTAGTCCCACATTATAATGCAAACATAATACACTTTCACCTGAAAAGTGTATGTGGAATTTTCATGAAAGATTTTCAATCTTCAACCATGCAGTACCCCTCTTTAATCTCTGCAAAGTGTGCAATGCATGTAAGTGGTTTATGAAATACCTTTTATTAGTGATTGGTTTAGATTTGATTATGGCTCATTGTCTGATTGGTATTGGTTGTGGTTGGGCAGGTTGAAAAACTGGAATGATTTTGGAACAAAAATGTTCATTCTGTACTTTTCCTTTTGTACTATTATCAACCAAGCAGTATTGTATCTGATGTCAAGGATCCCCATAACGCCGGGGGGGGGGGGGGGGGGCACTCAACTACCAAATTGATACTATGTGCCACACCAAAATCGAAAATCGGGGGCTCTGGAACTGGCTTTAGCGGAAAATGGGGGTCTCCAGAACTGGAGCTAAGGCTTCAGAAAACCTCAAAATGCTATGCTCTGGAACTGCACCGTGGTGAAGTTCCGTGCTAAAAGGGCAATGTTCTGGCCCGGACGCGCCGCTAAGCGGCGCGGCCAAGCAAAAAATCAGAAGCGAAACGGTAAATTTGGGGGTCTCTGGAACTGAAAATATTAAAAAATTTTCTGTGACTTCTGAAATTGTGATGCTCTGGAACTGAAATTTGGGCTGAAAATGGGAGTCTCAACCGTGGCACATATGTATCACACAATTATACTAAGTGTCCCCCCTCCCCCCCCCCCCCCCCGCCCCCAAACACTGCCTTTCCATGGCTGAGGCCTAGACCACCCAAAATTGGACCTGTAGGCTGGCTTGAATACAACACTATTTGTGTTACCAACTAATAACCACAAATTCATTTACAAGTAACCAACACCAAGTATAATTGTTTTTTATATATCTACATAATGTGAAAATATGACTCATGCTTTCAAACAAACTTTTAAAAAATGAATGTAATTTTCCCTCTATAGTGGAAGTTCCCATAAGTTTTATCTAGCTCAAAAACCTTTCAAAATATGACAGGTGACAATTAGATTCTTGACATTTGCTTTAAATGATAAAGCCCTCAAATAGAACACCCAAATAATGTGAAAATATAGAGCTGTGCATTCAAAAAAAATGCTGAGAATGTAATTTTTCCTCCATAGTGGAAGTTCCCACAAAGTTTATCAAGCTCAAAAACTTTTAAAATATGATAGGTGACAAATTAGAGTCATGATATTTGTTGTATAGGATAATGCCCTGAAATTGAACACCCAAATAATATGAAAATTAGCTTGTGCATTAAAAAAAAATGCTGAGAATGTAATTGTTCCTCCACAGTGGAAGATTCCACAAATTTCATCTAGCTGTCATAAAACCTTTAAAATATGACAAGTGACATTTCATGATATTTGCTTTACATGATAAAGCCCTCAAATACATACTAGTTGAGGATTAAATCAACAAAACACGACCTTTGAAACCACATCAGTGTGGAAAACTACACCAAATGACTCAAAAGATAATTTATTGATCTGACACTGCGTTATCTCTGAGTGTCGATGCGGACATACGTCATTGATTTTATATTGTGCACGTACATGTACGTCTAATGTGCACGTGCTATCATTACTAAAATAAAATATGACTTGAGATTTAAAATTTCCAAATTATTAGACAATAAAGATGAACTTACGAACTTATGACAAATTGATCTAAACCTTATTGTATTTGACAAAAATGCTTTATCACAATTCGCAAGAATGCTTTTCCTGATGCTTTAAAATATCAGTCTGATGTCAATGGTATTAAGAATAAAAAACTAAATCTAATTGAAAAGACAGATTGGCTGTCTGATATCTGCATCCCGAATCTAATTCCACTGGTTTAACTCTTGCTATGTTTCATCAGTTGGCACAGATCAATAAATGAACAGGAGACAATGTGCAAGGATTTACCAATCCCCCTAATACTCTTACTCAAATACAATACCCTTCTCATTATACCCATCTCAATACAATACCTTTCTCAACTCAAGTTATTCACACCTTAGGCTTCTAAATGGATGAAAGAAGTATACTTATTGTGCAAAAACTGCAAATTGAATTTTAAAAACCCTGAATTCAATCTGAAGTTCACTTTTAAAATGTGGCAAATTAAGAGTATACATGTACATGTATTGTTTCCATGGCCTTAGAAGAAACAGACCACATCATGGAAATGTGAAATTCTGTTACAAAGCCAGTTTCATTCTTAGAACTCTGGAATAGGTAAACAACATTTTTATTTCCAGCCTTCACCCTCCCGCCCCCCCCCCAAAAAAAAAAATGGCTGGTTGAAAAAGAGCATAAAATGTGTGATGGTGAATTCATCTGAATTCTCTACACCAAAAACCAACACAGAAAAAAATTACAGCTAATTAATGTAATCGTTCCCAAACAATGTTCCTCATAATGCTGTATATTCTGAAGAATGCAACTGCATGAAAAGATTATGAAAAGACTCACTTTTATGTTGATCAACATAGTTTTGTCATGTCACATCAATCAATCACACAAGTTCATAAGCCCTACAAACAAAAATGTTGTTGCCCTCAAGCGACCGATTGTAAAATGCGAAAAAGTGCCTTTTTTTTCAGCAGACCCAAAATATATACAAAATCACCAGTTTGGGGAAAATGCCAGACTCGTGTGCGAAAGAATTGCTAAAAACAATCAATATTCAATGGCTTAAAAACAGCACTTTTATATTGTGTCCAATTCAAAAGGACCGCTAAAAAACATGGGAAAAACTAAACTCACACTGAAGTTTTGTCCTATATACTCTGTATCATGCCGTAAAAGAAATTATAATAATGAAAACGTAATAAAAATTAACGATGACCGACCCCAATTGTCACAATTTCCTACTTGAGCGCAACATAAATATATTATATTATTTTTTTTTTTAGTCTCATCCCCTGACAGAGAGAAGTTATTTAATAGATCATTGGGGATTGTTCACCAACCCTGTCGAGTACTCAGTATTGTCGATTAAAACAGATAGAAAAAAATAATACGTCTCTGTCAGGCGTGGATATAAAGGCCTTGATTTTTTTGTATGCCATATACTATTATTGTTATGTTTTTATTAATTTTTTGACTATTATTTTTTTGTTATAATCATTGATATTTTTTTTTATGATTTCGATTTTGTTGATTCAATAAAACACACAGAATTTTTTTTTGGGGGGGGGGCCTAGAATCTAATTCTTTGCACTTCCAATGGAATTAAAAAAGCTTTGTGTAAATATTGCAGAATAGCAATTTTGCATGCACAATGCACTTTATAAATCATTTATAATTTGGGAGAATCCCCACTGTGACAGCTCGCACGCGCTTTGTGCGCCGGCTGAGTATAATTAAACTCAGCAAACTAGGGCTAGGCAACTAGGCAACTAGGCAATGTACACGTGTATATCAACTTGTAGTCTTTTCTCGGAAACGAGAACACATTAAATCGTACAGAAATATGTTATGGAACTAAAAATTGCACTTTACATTTTTTGCCACCAGATTTTGTTAAATTACTGGCGTCTGCTTCTTTAAACGGAAGGTTTCTTTCTGACGTCTTCTACCAACACATTCACCAAGTTTTTCCAAAGCTCCACCACCACACGAGCATGCAGCCGGCTGGCATACTATAGATATGCACAGCGCAGAAAACAAGTCAAATGTGTCGGTACGATGATTAACCCAAAAATTTGAGTGCAAATGCAACTGTATCACTAATGTTACACCAAATTTCTTACCTCCTATAACATTAGCAAATGGTTTGGGTTTGAATTCTCCCTCAGGCTTGGGAGGTCGAGGGTATCCATATTCATCTGTATCAACAGGTTCAACAGCGGCCATTTTAACTCAAGTTTCAGCTGAACAGTCAGTTTACAAACAATCACGTAATTTTTGTTGCAGAAAGCGATTTCTTGTATTCCGTTAGTGATTAGTCCATAAATCCACAGAAATTTGAGGTACAATGCAGTACGAACACACGTGTGATGTTCTTACACAGCTTTACTACACAATTCACACAGTCAATGACAATGTCAACACACTAAATGCCCTCCCTTACTGATGATAACGAACACAGCAGAATCTTGTGTTGATAAAAATACAGTGTGATACTGAAGATAAAGCCAAGTTGAACTGCAGATTTCACAACAGTCACACCCCAACAAAATCTAGAACATCTCCTGTTTGTTTGAAGCTACTAATCCAACAGAATTCTGTCCTGGCTGGTCGAAATCACAGAAAAACCTCCATATTACAACAATGTACGACTGCAAACAAGTAAGCACACTTCACCATGCAGTGCCATGCACAATCCATTCAACTGTATTGTGTGCATGCATTACACTAGCAGACTATACCAGTACAGCTGCAGTATACACACACACACAATAGCCATGGCCATTCACACTATAGTTACTGACAACAAGTGCTTACCAACCAACCACCCCCACCAATGAAGGCTAGTCTCACTCACAGACCCTTTATTGTGTTTGTATGAGTAAGGTGGGTTTTTTTTTTATGAACCTGATTGGAAAAGGGCAAGTTTTCACATTTGAAAAGACGTCAAATTTTGTTTCTTCTACAGAATGTAATTTCTATGTTTGGCTTCAATGTAAAAATAGGTGTGCGGTGTTTATCATGTTGGCTTACAGTATACAAATAGACTGCTGCACATCTAGGCTTGGACTTTGTCATTCATTATTTTTTTCCCTTTTTTATGACAAGTTGACCTTTTCTTTTTTCTTTTTTTTTTGTGTTATTTTTCTTTTTCTAGTATTTTTAGAAGTATAAGTTCTGATTTGCATGAATTTCTGCATTTCATTTTTTACACTCTTATTGTCTTAATTATATTCAGTTGTTTCTTAACTTGTCATTATTGCATCGAGGTAATCATGATTACGATAATCATCATCATCACTATCATCATTATTATTATCATTTCTTTTTTACTACGATCATTCTTTCTTTGTTTAATTTTTATGACTACTGCAAGAGAGAAGTATAGTTGAAATCAAATTTTCCATTTTACTTTACATTATGGGCAATCAATGAATTGAATTTATTATTCTGAGGAGCAGTAGTACCGGTATGTAGGAGTAGTGGTAGTAGTAGTGATGGTGGTGGAGGTGGTAGTAGTAGTATAGTAGTAGTAGTAGCAGCAGTAGTAGTAGTAGCAGCAGTAGAAGTTATAGTAGTAGAAGTAGTAGAAGTGGTAGTATAGTAGTAGTAGTAGCAGCAATAGAATGTTTAAATGAACCTATTTTAAATTAGGAACAAAATTACTATCATCAATCAACTGCTTGAGCTGAGACTAGTACGGTGAGATTATAGACTATGCCATTTATCTTGCAAACATAAATTTTTGTAACTTTGCTTCAAAATGGGGAATTCACAAGAGTTATTTGAATCACGATTTTACTGCATTTACATTCACTTTGTATGGATACATAAAGAGGAGATTTTTGTGGTTATTTAGTCGCAAAATTCATGAAAATATAAATCCACCACAAAATAATCAGCGTGTACAGAGTTTGACTACCATATTATCACCTGCATGTACTATGGCACATGCAAATGCTACTCGCATGAAGAAAAGGTTGGCATGGTATGGAACCGAGACTACAGTATACAGCCTTGGTCATAAATCATTTTCTTCACATGACTAAAACTAAACACAGTACAATGACATATAACTAGATTTCAATTTTGAAAGTAATATCACAGGTTTGTGAACCATACTACTAAATTTAAACTCCACTTTCTCCATTATAATACTCCCATGCATTTTGGGGCCCCACCCCCTTCTTCCTTTTTTAATTTGCATACTGGAGCACCATCAATAACTACTGTTAATCTCACTGCAGAATATGTGAAGATGGGTGTTGCATAATATTTATTTGTATTCTACATTCACGCTGGACCTACACAATAAAGGACAATCCTTTGAATAATAAAAGCACTGTATGCATGGCCTTGCCTCGGCAGCTACATGTGTACATGGAGACAAATGGAGGAAGGTACATGATGTCATTGGCTACACCAACAAACCTTCAGTCCCATTATTTTACTACTCTTTCAGATAAGGTATAACTCATATAACCTTAACACCTCATTAACCCTTTGGATGCTATAATGTAAAATATAGCCAAAAATCTCAAGGGTCCCCCTCCCCAAGATTTTTCATTAATTAATTTTAAAAAAATAAGGACATTCAGAATCTATTATTGCAGGGTTATGACTTTGGGGCATAAAGCTTTCAAATAAAAACAAAATCCCCAAAACTAAACTTAAAGGTTGTAAAGATGCAGAATTTAAGTATAGTGTAGGTTCGCTACCAGTAAATAAAATAATGCTACATGTATGTCACAGTACTCATATTGACACATCCATTACTACTCTGCCATTTTATTGATCTGGAAACTCTATTCCTTGATTTCTTGACTTTTTATTATTCATATTCTTGTCTTGGAAAGATAAAACAATAAATGACACACACCTTAAACATTTTTATTGTACCTTAGGCTAGTTGCAACCTATTTCTTTTGTTATTTAATGAATATATGTATCAGTATTGTTTTGACTATTTTGTTCATTAATGTATGTGCATGTGAATATGCTGAAAAATTTTCCTCTGGTAAAAAAAAAAAATTAATTATGAAGACAGATATGTTTCTTCCTTTCTTTCTTTTTTTTATATATAATTATAAATGTTGTTAGATAGTTATTATTTAATAATTGATTAATTAGTTACATAATTAATTGATTAGATAGTTAGATAGTTAGTTAGTTAGTTAGTTAGTTAGTTAGTTAGTTAGTTAGTTAGTTGTTCCTGTTCATGTTTGTCAAACAATGATCAGAACTTTGACAAGACATGATCGCAGTTGTTGTCTAATCTTCAGATAGAGGACTATATTTGATACATATTTGAACAAAATTCCACTGTGACTTGAGCTTAGTTTCATTTGGTTACCTGCTAGTGAAAAATAGGGGCAGATTATGTACACAACCTAGTAATGTATGTAAAGAGTAGATGACAACATAATTAAAATTCAGAAGTATGGAGGTAGTCGGAAGCAACTACTCTATAGAAACTGCATTTCAGGGAAACATTATAACCATGGGCATCATGGATAAAAATAGCACATGGGTAGTGTAAAGAAGGAACAATAAGGAATAGTACAATAGGTAGTGAAGTGTGAAAATGAAGTTCCATTAGCCATGAATGAAAACAGCACACATGAAGTGAACATGTAACAAAGACATTTGATTGATTGTTTTAGTTATTTCTGTATCTTTATCTAAAAAAAACAGTGGTTGATAATCTTCTTCTATCTTCTACATATTCCACACTGCCCCCAAAATTCACACCCACACACCGCACACACCCAAACACCACACACACACACACGCACAAACACGCACACGCACACACACACACACACACACACACACGATACATACATATCAACACCTACACACAAACATATCACCACACCACATAGTGTTTACAAACATAAGGTGTACATGTACACACCCACTGCATATATTCACAAACTTCGGGTCATGAGTTATGTCACAAGATATTGCGCAACATGGTACAAAATATTCCAGTAGTCAGAGTACAGTTCCATTCCACTATGACTAATATTGCAAAGCAAAAGAGGACTCAAACAATACATGACTCAAAATTGTACAGCCAAAAGTTTCCACTTTCCAAATGGTCAAATTCCAGATTCCTTGGGTGTTCTAAAAGTCAAACTCCTTGTTTTTCAGTGAAACTGAACAAAATCATGAAAATCAATAGATTGTGCAAAGTGTGAATGTTCAAATGGTTTATTCAGTTATTCTATATTTCTGTATAAAATCTAAAGACATACAACTCTTTACATATGAACAATGTATATTGATGTATATTTCTATAGATGGATAATATAATATTTGAGCAATAATAGTAATATCCTCAAATTATTGATGCTTACTTTAAATTAATTCTACAGCTGTTTTTTTAAACAAAAAGTACTTTCACTTTCAGCACCGGACTTTGCTCTCATGTTCTGTCCATATATGCTTAGACTGCAATTTCCTGTCATGAAAACTCTGGATATGTCACAATTCGCATATCATATTTGATTCAATATTTGATATTTAATTGCTTTAACTCTATACACGCTGAATTAATTCTGAGTGGATAATAATGACAAGTGTTCTTTTCATATTTCTTTGAAATTTGCGTTTCTTATTGCTGCACTGAAAATTATATTTTCTCTACAGATGTAACTAAGCACACTAGCTATATTTAGTGTCTCCTGTATAAGGGTGAGGGAGAAAAATAATTATTACGATTGTTTAACTTAATTGTACAATTGTGCACACATCCAACATTTGCGCACAAAGGGTTAATAATTCTACAGCATTGTTTGACAGATGTATTGAAAAATATATCAAAATGACTTTTGCCTTATTTAATTACTTCATTTATTAACATTACTTTTTCCTAGTGAACTAGTTATAGAAATTAGTGATTGTTTGATAACCAAATTTTCATCACTACTCTCACAATATCACATGTAAGGTCTATGTGGTTTTCTTGCAGTGGTACCAACAGGCAAGGGTGTTGATCCAAGAGGGGAGGGGGTAGGGGGCAGCTGCCCCCAAATGAAAATATTGGTGGAGGGGAGAAACATATCAATTCCCCCCCCCCCCTCTTCCTAATTTTTGAAAGCTTGAAAATCCATAAAGCATAATGTCAGGATATGTTTAAAAACATTGCAATTAAGGCACTACAAAACCATTAAATTTAACATGAACTTACGAAGTAAACATACACAATTTTCAGCTTTTCAAAATTCTGAAAATTTGTGACAAATTTCTCACTACTGTCCCCTCCCCCCCCCCCCCGAAATGGATCAATGCCCCTGCCAATGGGGCTTTGACAAAAATATGCGATGAATATTCACTATACAGACACTACTTATAAAATCTTATAATGTCAATGAATGGTAAAATTACCAGCAATGTTAACACTTTGGTAATACCATCATATCCTGAAACTAAACCTCATCAGTATTAAATTTTGTTTGCAGAACATCTTTTTTGAAAAAAAAGACAGAACTCCTGAACGGTTGGCAGATCACTAAATTTCTTTTGAAAAACCTTGATTTATTTTTTTTTAAAATGATGCACCACGCCATACCCCGGGGTACCGTTGTACCCCGGGGTACCACGTTGTGCAGCGCCCTCTTGCGTTCAAAAATGTATTCTCTTCAGTAAT